>JAYJLX010056368.1:0-10374 GCA_036873525.1 Chalinula nematifera | reverse complement strand
TATGTATGTATGTATGTATGTATGTATGTATGTATGTATGTATGTATGTATGTATGTATGTATGTATGTACATTTATGTATGTCGTACATACATTTATATATGTACGTATATGTATGATAGGTTTACATAAGGACAACTTAAGTCTCATCTATATTATTATTGTAATACAGTTTATTACTGTTTGTATGATAGTGCTCTAGCTATTACTCGTGTGTATTTTGTGTCCATTGTAGGGATCTGTCTAACAACAGTATCAGTGAATTTGATCCTAATGTATTGAAGGAGTGTCATAGTCTGCAGAAACTGTGAGCCACCCACTATTAATAAGCCATAACCTTTATTAATAACCTTTATTAATGTCTTCATTGTTACATATGTATATTGTTCAGGTCCTTAAACCACAATAAATTAACCAGGTTCAGCTCATTTGGTGGTTCAATCAGGAGTCTGTAAGTACATGTATAATATAATGGAAACAGGCCATTGGAGACGTGTGTATAGTTTAAAAATGCATGAAAATTTAGTTAATTTCTTGTGATAACCTGTTCTTTTCGAAATAATCCTGTATAGCATTACTATTAATGTCAAAAGGCCTTTTCACACTACAGCACTTTGTAAAGCGCTTGAAGGCACTTTGATTACACAAGCGTGGTGATGCACATTGCACACTAATGAAATTCATTAAAAATAATTAAACGTTGGAAGGGTGGGGCCAAGAAAATGGCTACGACTATCATGCTGTTTTTGTGTGCCTCTAAGAGCGTTTGTTACTAAGAATTGCGACCTGAAACTTTCAGAATATGTTCTCAGAGGGTTGTTACAGCAATTCCGTAAGTTTTAGATAAAGGAAAAACTGTAGTGGGTCAAACAGAACCGTGTATGTGCTCGAGGTCGAAGAAAATGGCTTACCGCGTTTGAGCGTGTGCTTCTTAACAGTCAAAAGGCATTCCGAATGGTAAATACGGTGCTTTTCTTCACATCCAGACATTTATAAGCCCTTCTCTCATTGTAACAACAGCAAAAACGAAACATTTTGACTCATATGACGCTTCTTTGCGCATTAATCCACCTCCAGAGGTGGATCAGTTTTCAATGCGCATCGAAGCGCTTCGTGTCTCATGTGGTCTTGTGTGAACGCGATCAATGCGCATCAAAGCGCTTTGCAAGTGATAGTGTGAAAAGGCCTAAATACTCAAGATGAAAGTTACATTCACTGTATATTTATTAACCTTTTCCTAACTAGATATCTCCATGGTAATAATATCCCTCCCCTTCCTATGGACCTCCTATACTCGATGACCAATCTCACTCTACTGTAAGTATATACATGTACAATGTAGTATCTGACATTGTTCGTAATAGTTGTGTAACATATCGATTGCTACTTGTATACATAAACTATATTATGGTACCACAATAATGCCTTGTAACTGTTATATTATATCTTGTACCTCTTGTAACTGTTATATTATATCTTGTACCTCTTGTAACTGTTATGTTATATCTTGTACCTGTTGTAACTGGTATATATTATATCTTGTATCTGTTTTAACCGTTATATTATATCTTGAATCTGTTGTAACTGTTACATATATCTTGTATCTGTTGTAACTGTTATATTGTATCTTGTACCTGTTACAGTCAGTTTGACCCAATGCCTTGTAACTGTTCCCTTCACTCAATGGCTATGTGGGCTCACACGCGGTTGGTTAAAGGACTTCGTTGCTGGATACCAGGAAGGGGTTTGGCTAAAATTACCTCACTATTGGAGACGTGCAGTTATAGAGGTATGTTTAAGTTTGCTGCATTTTATGTTAGTCTAAGGCTTTGCCTTTCAACTAATGCCTTCCAGTACTCCTTGGGTTGAGGTATGACATCAGGGGTGGGAAAAAGTTTAAGGGTGGGCAGGGCCTCTCAAAATGTGTACACCCTCATTCATCTGAAGGAGGTGCTATTAAATGTCTGCAGTTCAGTTATATAGTACTGTTTGGTGTATATAAAATGGTTCACTATACTAGTTACATCAGATGTACCAGTCATGGTATGGTTAGCTGTACCAGTATAATATAATTGTTTGTATGAGTTGCTTCCATCTTGTTATATTCATTCATTTATATATTCTACAGGTGTAAAAGACGAAGTTCTCAGTAAGGTAGCTACAGCCATTGTTGATACCTGATGAATGCAATATTATCCTTTAATCTTGTCACTAGGGAAACAATACTAAAGACAATCCTATTGGTGACGAAGCTGATCATATTATGTCCAATCAACATGATTTCTTATCTGTTTTACTTCAAACCACTCCTCAGTACAGCACGCACCAGAGAGCACATGATACAGTTGTGAGTTGATTTAGTTATATTTCTAATTGTGTATACATGTATTTCCAATTAGAGCACATCATGTCCATCAATTACTACTGCAGAAGCGGATTGTGTATCGGAATTAAAATCACTCAATGAACTAGTCAAGTTACTACAGGATAATATCAACCAGTTACACATGAGGGTATGTATTAATTAAGTTTTCTGCAATGTATGAATTTCTAATTTAGTGAAAATATCAGAATACATGATGTTTTTTTTTTTTGCTTTAAATCAAACTGATTTTTTTTGTTTAAATGTGATATAAAGGATGTAATAAGCTGAATAAAATCTATTTTAGATTAAAATTTACTATAAAAATTAATAAAAAATTCGAAGTTCATGGTTTTTAAAAATCAAAGGAAAATATTTAATCTCAGAAATCCACCAAATGAT
Organism: Chalinula nematifera; assembly: GCA_036873525.1. Lineage (NCBI taxonomy): Eukaryota > Metazoa > Porifera > Demospongiae > Haplosclerida > Chalinidae > Chalinula > Chalinula nematifera. Next base: position 7,611 of record JAYJLX010056368.1, on the reverse strand, counting down.
TGGCAGTCACTACATCAATGATTATCAGTTGAAAGCTTTGTTGCATGGTAGTTTGCCACTGGTAAATTTGTGTACAGCGAGGGATATGTACATTTAGTACGAGTAAATTAAATTGAGCTGGTTTGAATGTATATAGGTGAATGTATATAGGTACATGTATATGTGTAGTTTTGCTAATTAAAAATTAATTTTGTACCTGGTAATATTACCTGCCTGTGAATTGCCAATGTTAATTACTTAGCATTTATGCATACATACAGTAGTGTAGAAGAAACTTTTTAATAATCATTAATTCATTTACTTTTCGTTTGCTTTGACTTTGTTTTACCAATTTTTTTTTGCATGCAGTTACATTCACTGGAAACTTTTGTAAAAGACACGAAAAAGGGATGACATTTGTTCTTAAGACAGACAAAGTCACTCATTGATGAACTTTTATCTTTTAACTTTTTATTCATACATATCATTTTTTTACGACATCATAATTATTTAAGATTTTAATTTGGATTGTTTATAACTGTTGGCTGATAATGGAGTATATAGGGGAACTGTGAATTTATTATTCTATTATGTAGAATGTGTATATATTTCGTGCATAGCTCAACGGTGCACTGCATATGTCATTTCATATGCATTAAAACCTGTTCACATGGTTAACAAATAAGCAAGGGGAAATGTACGTTAACACAAATTGTATAGCCATTCAAACAACATTATTATTAATTATTATAGTTATATCTTTAAGACCAGCAAGTTTTTTAAGCAATTAAGATTCTAGTATCAGTTGGACCAGGATTGAGCTATTAACTGGTAAGTCATAACCTCCATATAGCCCACTAAAATCCATCCTCCTTTACTCTCGATCTTCTGAAATTGTCTGAATAACAATCGTCTATAATAAACTCATATAATAAAGTGTGTATCCCATACATTCTTTGCTGCGCCATTTATCATCTAAATGAAGCCAAAAAGAGTTACATTATCATAATCTCTTGCACAGTCACATTTATCAATTTTAAATAAGAAAACGGGAAGAAATATTTCATAATTACAGATCTCACACAAAAAAAATTACCAGCATGAATGTAAATAAACAAAATATAATATTGACATACTGTTAGGTAGCATGCATGTACACAATGGAAAAGATGGGGGGAGTGGTTAACTGAGTTTACATCAATCTGATGCATGAATGAAACATGCAGCTGTATACGTACAATGCATATAGTGCGTATGGTATGCATGTGTGTAACTGGGTATCCAAAATTTATTGTATAATTAGTCAACAAAATTGAGTTTAACATTCCCACCATCTGTTGGCCCATTTATAAAACTTATAATACACCAAGCCAAATTCTTACTGGCCACAAAAATTTAAACAACACATGTGTCACTACAGTAGAAAAAATTGGATTGTATCAAATTTAACTGAGTACTGTTTCAACCAGCCAGGGTTTGGTAGTGGAGTGTATTTCGACTGTAATTCTGAAGTATATCACATCGTTGACGAGGTATTGAATACCCTTGGATTCATCAACAAGAGAAGAGTGCCTAATGAATTGTTGGTTACCGTAACCGCTTGTATTATCTATTTTACTTTTTCTCATATGATAATCTCCCGCACTCTTGTCAATAATAACTGTGACAACGTGGTGATCATCGTCTTTGATTTGATTTAACAACTCAATATGAAATTTTCCTCTTACAGGAAATTCAAGATTATCATCATTTTCCCCGGGCATCAGATTAATGAAGACAGAAACATGAGTGCATTCACCACTACCATCACCATTGGGACACACAAAGAGTCTCACTCTATACCCTCCTGGACCAGTGTAGAAGCCATTGCTGAGCCAATACTCCTTTCTTTCTTTGCGAAGGCTGAATTTATCCATTTTTATTGTAACAGGAGCAGTTGGGCGCGCCACATCTTTATGAATCATTTCCATGTGTTGAGTGGCATTCTTCTCCTTATGTTCAACCAAATGTTCCCTTTCACAAATGAAGCCACACCCCCGGTAATAAAACGGGCATTTAACCTTTTCCTTAGGACACTCTCCAACATGTGATGGCATCTCACGGCGCTTTACAACAGTAGTACAGTCAGTGTTTCGACATTTTAAATACTGCTCAGGACAAGTATTCTGATGCTCGGTTGTGATGGAACGATATGTACCTTTAGCAAAGCAAGAAGGACAGAAATGCTTTCTTTCAGGACAGTCATCAGCCAAGTGCTTCTTAAACTGTCGCTTGAGTAATGGTAGATAACAGTCTCCACACCTAATATTCTGGTATCCACACCCCTTCATATGTTTATCCACACTCCTTAACTCGCCACTCCAATCACACCCTGATTCCTTGTTGTAACAATAAACCTTCAAGTCCATAACTTCACGATCCGCTCGAGTATCTTTAAAGTATTTGTCACAAGTAGTTTTACGACAAAGTGGACAATCATTGGACCTGCTCAAGCATTTCTCAAGGCAACCTTTGCAGAACAGCTTTCCACAACAAGTGACCTGGTGGGCATCTCTAACTACAAGATGGCAAATGGGACATTTCTGATCATCAGTTGGACCAGGAACAACAAACTGGTAGTTATAGCCTTTACTCATCTCCAGGCTCATTTCTTCAAACTTAGTTCTAAAATTCAAACTGGCAGTTGGGTTTAAACTTTAAATTATCAGTCGACAGTCATAAAAGAAACTCAAGAAAGTTGTAGTGCCACTATACTATACCACCTGCTGAAAGTTCTTAATTTGAATATTCAAAAATGTCAAGGCTTGTTATGTTGCACATGCTATATCTACTGATAACGTAACATAGTGATAAAAGCTTGCATGTAAGTTGTAAGCTAGATTTACAAGTTGTTATGAAGACAATATTACATTTTTCTAGTGCTCAATGTTCAAACTTATATGCAAAGCAATATTTTTTTGTTTTTCTCCAAGTACACACAAATATAGCCACTTGAACTTTTAACACAACAAAATTTTAGTCATGCACACGAGACACTGTATGGTGTATGATGAGTACAAGTAAGCACTCAAAGTATAGGGATTGCCTGTCATGCAGCCTGTGATGAAAGTGAGGGATGAATGGACAAGTATTCTTAAACTCTACCGTGTAGCAGGAAAGAACATACAATGTCAAAAAAAATACTTGTGTCCATCAATGAATAATAACTGTCAATATAATAGTAGTGATCATTAAATTTGAATTAAAATTTGTGAGTCAGTGTTTCTCCATTATTATACAATATTGCTGTACCATTGTTTCCGAAGAACTTAGTATTGTACATCATACATTGCTAAAAAATACAGTGCTGGGTATATTTAGAGTGGCTCTCGTACATTGTTCCGTAATCCCGGCCCCTCCCCCTGGCATGCACTCTTAGTAGAAACCACACCCATTTAATAAGCATATCACTGAATAAGATACATCCATATTGATCAAACCCTTTCAATTCAACCATGCAGAATCCATCCTCCTCTTACTTTATCCTTTTGATGCCAATAACAGTATACTATATGTCCCCACTGAAAAAAATATCACTGTCACAGAAAAAGTGGTCACTCCTCTCCCCCCCCGGACCAAAATTTTTTATGTGGGAAAAATGGTCCTATCCTAAAAATGTCTATAAAATATCACTGAAGATTATAATTAGATTCACAAGAAGGAACAGCTAGTGGGCTAAGAACAATCCCCTCTGATATTATTGGAATGTATTATACAGAAATATTTTCACCTATACTAAAAATTTAATCACACTTTTCTTTATACTGACTGTAAAAATAAATCTTTTACATTAATATCAATTTTATCTAAATAAAGCCAAAGAGTCACAGTACCTCATGCGCATCACATTTATTGTAAAAAAATGAAAGGAAACCAAGCAAATCTACACGTACCTTAACAAAAATTTCTGGCCTTGGGAAGAAATATTACATACAGAGAAAAAATTACAAGTATGAATGAGAATAAACAAAATGCTGTTTCATACATGTACACAGTGATGATGACTCAATTGTTGTAACCTATTAACAATAGTTTTAAAAGAGTGTGGTCAATGCACCTTAGGGATGCATGGATCAATTTTTAAAGTACCAGCATGCAGCTGCTGTATTTATAGTCGGCAAAAAGTTGTGCACAAATAAAGGTTTAACCCGATCAATGCATTGACCACACTCTTTTAAACACCATTTTTTTTAATCTTCTATCGACAATTCAAAGTGTGTTCATGTTGAGTTGAGGATTTGCTCATTAGTAGTCATTGGCAATTATTGCGTAATAATTTACCATTCATAATGTATTAATACAAAAAGTGTGTGGGCGGTGTGTAGCCATAATTAATGAATCTTAGATGAATATCTAATGAGCATATCCTCAACTCAGTCAAAGTGAACGGACTTTAACTTAAGGTAGTAATAAAAAATGTTTAATTTTGGCTTTGCTTTAATCTAGTTTAGTTAATCAAACTGATACCGTATAGCGGGTAATTTTCGAAGGTGCAAAATTTCGAAATTTTTGAAAATATTGCTTAGCAGAAAATTTCGAAGTCATAAATTTCGAAATACTTACAGAAACGGCCATATCTGTGATGGCCACTGAGTTGGTAGTTAGTTTTTTATTTTCGAAAGAAACAACTTGTTTCCAAAATTTCGAAAATTAGCACCGTTCGAAAATTACCCGCTATACGGTAACACTAACTATGTAAGTATATTTAGAGTTTAACTGAGTACTGTTTCAACTAGCGAGGGTTTGGTAGTGGAGTATAGTAATTCTGAAGTATATCACATCGTTGACAAGGTATTACATACTTTTGGATTCATCAACAAGAGAAGAATGCTCGATGAATCGTGACCAACCCCGACCACCATTGTCTATTTCACTTTTTCTCCTACAATTATCTCCGCTCTTGTCAAAAGTAGCTGTGATACGATAGTGATGATTATCTTCAATTTGATTTAACAACTTAATATGAAATTTCCCTCTCATTGGGAATTCAAGGTTATCATTTTCTCCGGGCATTAGATTAATGAAGACAGAAACATGAGTGAATTTACCCTTATCCTCACCGTTAGGAAGCACTATGAGTCTCACTCTATACCCTCTTGGACCAGTGTAGAAGCCATTACTGTACCATTCTTTGTCATTCGATTTGAGGTAATCAAATTTATCCATTCTGAGTGTCACTGGGGCACCCTCGAAGGAACGATGTACTTGTTGAGCCACAGTGTTACCAAGGTTAGCTATGAGTTCCATGTGTGCTCCGAAACTGTTCTCAATATGCGACCCTTTTTGTTCGCGCTTGCCTTTGAACAGGTCACACCCCATGGTATGGAAAGGACACTTAAGGCCTTTTCACACTATCATTTGCACTTTGATGCGCATTGATTGCGTTCACACTGGAGCACGTGAGAAACGAAGCGTTGCAATGCACATTGAAAATCGATCCACCTCTGGAGGTGAATTGATGCGTACTGAAGCGTCATACGAGCTAAAATCTTCCATTTTTGCTGTTACTACGATGGTAGAAGCACTACTAAATGCCTGGATGTGAAGAAAAGCCCTGCATTCACTGTTTGGAATGCCTTTTGCCCGTTAAAAAGCACATGCTCGAACGGGGTAAGCCGTTTTCTTCGAGCTTGAGCATATTCACTGTTCCGTTTGACCCACAACCCTTTCTTTTTTTATGTGAAACTTACAAAATAGCTGTAACAACCATCCGAGAACATATCCTGGAATTTTCAGGTTGCAATTTTTAGTAGCAAACTCTTTTAGAAGCTCACAAAAACAACATGGTACTCGAAGCCATTTTCTTGGCCCCACCCTTCAATGTTTAATTATTTTTAATGAATTTTATTAGTGCGAACACAATCAATGCACATCATCACGCTTGTGTAATCAAAGCGCTTTGAAGAGCTTCAGGAAGTGCTGTAGTGTGAAAAGGCCTTTAATCTCTTCCTTGAGACATATGTTACGATGGACCAATAGCTCACACCACTTCATTAGCTGAGTACATCCTGAATTGGGACATTCCATCTCTACCGGCCCCAGGACACACCTCTAGATGCTTTGGGGATGAAATGTACTGGTAAATACCTTTGTCATTACAGATAGCACACGTTATCTCCCTCAAGAGACACTCTTCTGTGCTGTGCTGCTCACGTAGTAGAAAAAGCAGAATGTCTCCACAATCGTCACACGTCCATTCTCGGTAGCCACACTCCTTCATATGTGCCCCAACCTGCCTTAGCTCTCCCTTCCAATCACAGCCTGAAGCTTTATTACCATCCTGAATTTCACGGTTACTTTTCGTATCTTTGAAGTAATTATACTTTTTCTTTCGACATAGGGGGCAGCTGTTCGAATACTTATTCGAGTTCTTTAAATGCTGAGTGAGGCAGCCATAACAGAACAGCTTCCCACAGCAAGTGACCTGATGGGCATTTCTAGCTACAAAATGGCAAATGGGACATTTTTGCTCGTTAGTTGGACCAGGAGCAACGAAATGGTAGTCATAGCCTTCTTTACTCATCTGAGTTATGCTATTAGCAATTCACAAAAAGGTTAAACCAGTAACCACTGTGAAAGCTCAGCCTCAGCTGAACAGCTATCAGAAATTCAACAGTAGGAGTGGGGTCAGTGGCCAATGGGAGTGGTGAAAGGTGAATCTACTATCTAGGATGATTGATATTAACAGTAGGGTACAATAGGCTCAGGCTGTATGCAGATTAAGGTGATAAAAGCAGGACAAAAAAGTAGTGAAACTTTTTACAACTTATTATTGTTTTAACAATAGATCTGACGTTTGACATCCTAAAGGCTGGTTCCCAATATCAAACGCACTGGAAATTTCCGAATATTTTCCATAATCTTGACGCAGACGAGACGGCAGATTAGAATAAATTGCTATTCCAGCGTCTTGCGTAACATTCTAGTGTCATATTGTGAACCAGGCCTAACCCATGCAAGAGACACACATATCCTGATGCTGCTTGTGATATTACAAGAGATGCACTTCTTCAGAACAATCGAATGCCTAGTGATTCTCTAGCTTGTGACACTCTCTACACTCAATACTCTGGTATACGGACTCTTTCATATGTTTATCCACACAATTCACCACTCTAATCATAATTATTCTGATTCCTTGTTACAATAATATTATTACTTCATAGTAAAAGTATACATTTATTTATACAGCCATAGCAGAACAGTTTCCCACAACAAATGATCTGATGGACATTTTTTAACTAAAGATAACAAACGGCACACACTAACAAACTGGTACTCACAACCTCATTTAGCTACTCGTCTCTTTGTCAACGTCATCTCAAAAATCATGGCACTACTTATAATGAAAGCACTAAAGTGCTGAACCCTCACGGTTATGCATGTATATTCATTTCATTCAAAATAAACGTAATTTGACAACACCGCTTTTTCTCACACCAGGAAACGCATACACATTCTTCACAGTCTGGCACATACACGCACACACCGAGCACTTTACTATAACGCAACACATATACATTCTACTTCAACAACAATTATTCACACTTAAAACAGCCAAATGGACTAAGTAAAAACTTACAAGCATGTAGT
>JAYJLX010056357.1:0-10378 GCA_036873525.1 Chalinula nematifera | reverse complement strand
GGGGGGTCCATTTTTAATGATAATTTAGTTCCGGGGGTCCATTTTTCTCGGGGGTCCAATTTTAATGTGACATGCCCATTAATCATAACATGTTGGTTATGCAATCCCTGTCAGTGCACCTTGGTTTCAGGGCTGCATGAAAGGCTCAGGTGCATGTACATATATAGGTTATATATACCGAGGTAACTTAAAGATTTCTATATTGGAATTTATTGTACCAACTGATGCAGTTGCATGCAATTAAGGTGAATAAATCATATAGAAACTGTACCGAAGTATTTAACTGGCTTCTATAACCATGACTTAATTGCAAAATAAATAACTTTTATTAACCTAGTATAAAACTGTTCTCGCTGGGCTATATGAGAGTATATGAATGGCTATGAATGTGCACATACTATAGTTTATACCGTTCAATTGTCCAAGACACAATGAGTGCAATGCTTATGTATCGCATCTTAGCAATGGGGCATGTATTATGAGTATATATATACCTGAATGGTGGATGTCTTCCAATGACACTCTCAAACACATCATATCATTGTGTAGATATTGTTGTAGATCATCATGAGAGAGGAAATCACCAATACTGCAACCATACCTAGCCATCTCGCCATCAGTAACTCTCTGTCTAATGTCCAGTGATATGCATTCATTGAATTGTATGACAATCTCCTTAGCATGTCCGTTATCTTCACTCCAGTTCAATGCTTGAACAATAACATTACCGGTAAAAGGAAACGTTAACACATTATCATTATCCCCTTTCATTAGGCAAATAGCAACAGCTATGTGAGATCCTGTAAAACGACCATACCCATTGGGATAAACAAGTAATGTCATCTTGTATCCTCCATGAGTGGTATAAAATGGCTCGGTAACGATTCTCTCCGCTTTCTTTTTAAATCTTTGTATTGTCCTGTAAACAGGTGTTACTGTATACCGCACTTTGGATAATGAGGGGTGTGTCCACTTGGGGACTAGACCAGACTTGTAACCTGTAGTGGAATATACACCCACAGACATTGTTATATACGGTACCCCTTTAGCCAAAATAGGTGTTCAATTAAAACAATACTGTATGTATATGTGTCAGTGGCAGTGATAAAAAAAAAAAAATTCCCGTAAAGTCATCCGCCGCTTTATAGGGCAAAATTGTATTGTGCCGGGAGGTGGAGATAGCCTTCTTTAGATTATCTTTGCTAGCTTTAAGATAACCTAATGGCTGTATTGTGAATTTTTACCGTTTATGCATGAATGGCTGCAGGTTGCAATATCTTAAAATTGTGTTGTTTTTGAGTAAAACTTGCTTTTGTCATACTTTCCCATGCAATGCACTGTTGAGTATGGATTTTTGCTCTACAAAATGGCATCCAATTATTTGCGTGGGCCGGGAGTCAGTGTACCGTAGGCTTAAGCACATTTTGCGGCAGATTCTTTTAGCATGCAGAATAAAAAAAAAACTGAGCAGCCGGGTCAAAATTAAGGCAGCAATAGGCAGAATAGGCTTAAATTTTCACTTAATTAGATCATGGTCTAAAATCAATTAATCATGGTTAATTGTATAGCTCTTAAACTTCTTTCACGTGTCAAAATGTATTTTAGAGATCAGTGGTGAAATGCATGCATGCAACATACATGATCAGTCACAGTGAATTGTTCAGTAATTCTAACAATTCTTCAGTTCTGTACTTTAGAAGTATGCATGTGTATTATTATTAAGAAACTAAAAGTTAAGTGCTGAATGTGACATGATTGTCATATAGGCCAGGCAGAATAGGAACACTGTTAAACGAAGCATAATCATAGGGTGCACTTATAAGCAGGAGAGCAGAGAATAATATGAAAAAATTAAAGCAGAATGTGCATAAGCCTATAGTGTACCGTATCTCAATTTTTCGTACTGATATTAATTGGATTTTTATTAACACCTATATAATTTGGCTAAGGGGGTCTATACACTTTATCTATGTCATTCACGTATAAGCAATAATCCATTCAACATGGAATTTCACTCACTTTTTTCTACTTTCATCTCGTATGTTTCTGACTCAATGGCTTCTTCCATAGCTTCTATTGCTCTCTCTCTTTCCAAATATCTGTCAAAGCTTTCTTCATTCAATTTCTTTGTACTCTCATACACTTCAGTTATCTGTGACAACAATTCTTCAGCTGGTCTGTTAATTGCCAACATGTCTTCTTTAAATTTCCTTAGTTTCTCGTTCACTATTGCTTCAGTTTGTTGATGGCATTCGGTAATTTCATTTATTTCTCTTGTTAGCTCTTCTCCTCTTCTGGTCATGTCTTCCTTTACTTCCTCACACTGTCGATCCACTTTATCCATGAATTTCTCCATGTTTCTATTCTCTTCTTCCATTTCCTTCTCCAACTGTTCAAACTCCGATGTAATCCAGTCTTTCAGTCCCTCAACATTGGGCTCGCCGTCATCTTTATACAAACTGGGCCATCGTGGTGGGGTCTCGAGTGGTGTGTGTAAGATGGCTTGATACTGGTCTTCCCCAAAGGCTGTCTTGAATATTTCTTCTATTTGCTCCTCACACCGTGCATCTTGTTTCTGTTTCTGCTCCTTCAATTCTCGTATTTTTCCTCTAGTGTCCTTGGCGATCTCATCCATGAATTTCTTGACTTCTATATCATATTGAAAGAGAAATTGATAGTTAGTCAATGACATATGACATCATTTATTTGCTGACTAAAGTGTCAACCCTTAACACATAAAATATTCAGTCTGGGGCCCACTAGTATATAAAAAATTGCTCAGGTATAGTCTACATGTGAGCTATCAAAAAGGGCTGAGTATGGTTTATCGAGGTGGTTTATTGATTCCTGACTCACCCTCCTCGGTTATAGATCTAGTTCCCATCTCAGCCATAGTTACAGTGATTCTGATCGGTCAGTGAGCCTGACGTGTCTAAGCACGTCAGGCTAAGGATATCGACTGTTTCTATTCACGAGCGTCTATTCTTCAAGTGTTTCTCTAGTTGCTTCTTTGTTACCGAGAAAAACACATCGTGGTAAGAAAATTTTTAGATAGACGTACTACGCCTATAGGGGATGGGCTAGCTCACATGAGCTGCAGTAGTCAGAGGTAGATATAGGCCTTACAATTGCAACTGATCATGTGATGTCTGAATCTTTGAGGTTTAGCAGGGCAGCAACAGTTACTGTTAACGGATTACCAAGTCATACTAAGCTAGTTTATACACGCGTTTATATACTAGATTCTACAGCACGGAAATTGCCTACAAAAAAAATTATAAGCTGCATGCCACACCCACACACATGCAACAGACTACTTTGCTTTTTCTACTTATAAAGCAATTTTTTCTTAAAAAAAGTTAACAGCCACTATTCTAAAACACAGCTTATCTTCATTAATATATTTAACATCATGTTGGGCATAAAAGTCATCACTAAGAGCAGAGTGATCGATGAAATCTATAAAACCACTACCATGTGGAGCTCTACCCTCTGCTGTGACTCTACAACGGTCCTCAATTGATACTCTGTAATGAGGAACAGTCTCCTCTATATGATCAGAGTCATGAGACCAGTTTAATAACTGTACGGTAACGGAAGCACTGAATGGCCATTGTAACTGTTCATCATATTCTCCTTTCATTAGGTACACATACACTGATGCATGTGTTCCTTTGCGATCTCCAAATCCATTAGCGTTGACCTCTAGTTGTAGCTTGTATCCTCTCTCACTGGTATAGAATGGTCTACTGTCCCATGCTCTGCCAGTCTTCTTGTATAGACTGAATTCGTGCATCGTCACAGTACAAGGTACTATAGGTGAATTGATCTCACTATTATACCAGCGAGGTACTGGAAAAAATAATAATGTTTATTAGTACATATATAGTTTATTATAGTATATAATATACCTGAATGGCGAATGTCCTCAAGTGATACTCTAAAGCACATCATATCATTGTATAGATATTGTTGTAGATTACGATGAGGGAGGAAACCACTAGTACCCCAACAATCCTCAGCTGCCTCTCCATGAGTAACTCTCTGTCTACACTCCAGTGGTGTGGATTCATCAAACCGTATAATCCTCTTAACATGTCCGTTATCTTCACTCCAGTTCAATGCTTCAACAATAACATTACCAGTAAAAGGAAACGTTAACACATTATCATTATCCCCTTTCATTAGGCGAATAAAGAGAGATACATGAGATCTTGAACAATCACCAGACCCATTGGGATCAAGTTCTAATCTCATCTTGTATCCTCCGTGAGTGGTATAAAATGGCTCAGTAATGATTTCCTCATCATTTTCCTTTTTCTCTTTGAATCCTTTTATTGTCCTGTAAACAGGTGTTACTGTATACCGCACTTTGGATAATGAGGGGTGTGTCCACTTGGGGACTAGACCAGACTTGTAACCTATAGTGGAATATACACGCACAGATATGACATTACTTGCTGAAGTATCAACCCTCAACATTATAGATTGGGTCACAGCTCTCAGGCCTGGACATGCAGATCTAAAAAGGGGGCGGGGCTCACCCTCCACAGTTTTCTCAGCCATAGTTTGTACTATGTGATTCTGATCAACGTATCTCACTTCAGGCCTTGAATCAATTGTCTCTATTCTTCAAGTATTTCTTGAGGTGTTTCTCTTGAGTTTTCTCTCCAGGCCATCAACGCATTCTCTGCGGTAAGTTATCATAAAAGTTAAGTTAAGTTTGGGGGTGGGGACGTTTATTCATATAGGGGGCGGAGCTCACACCGGAATGAAGACCAAAGAATTTATGATTGTGTTGATTACCACTGAACGAGCCACTGAAACTAATCTAAGGCTCAAGCAATGTGGCTTAACCTCATTATCAGTCCCGGATACAGGCAAACACTATGCCTATGGTCAGGTTTAGATCTACCAGACTCTACGGTGCATTTTATCACTGAGTCAGCACTTGCACCTCGTGATCCACCACCCACGCAGTCTAGCCTAGCTATGCCAAAATGGAAGTATTCAAAATCAAAGTAAACTCTCCAGAAGCAGCTTCTCCTCCATCACGCACCAGACATTTGTTAGTCATTTTAGTTGGTCTCTTAATCTTTTTGGCTGTCTTTGGAAGCCTGTTTTGTCGCCAATGGAGCTACACAGAAACCATTTATTCCTATCACACTAGCCTACAGCCCTCAGCCAACCAATCAGAATCATGGGGTGCAACAGTTACTGTTGATGGTAAACCAGTACCAGTTGGGGATTATATTAGCGAGAAAATGTCTCCTGAGAACATTAGATCCAATCTAAAGTATACCTACACTCACTCAGTAACCATCAAATAAAGACTAGTTTTTTTTTCTGGTAGATTGCTGACCCTGAAGCCCCACATAGCTGGTAAAGTAGTCAACAGTAAATTGGGTCATAGTCTGTATACCCAATGGAAGGGATATGGGTTTGATAAAGTGGAGATGAGTAACTATAGTGTATTACTAGACTACGTGGACAGATCAAACTATAATGTACTTAAACTACTGGACAGGAAGAGTAATGCAATATATACGGCCAATACTACACAAGAGAAACCATTGGTTGAAGGAGAGGATGATCCTGATGTACCTCCGCCATTTAATGCATACTCAGGAGTAGGAAAGGCTACTGTAAGTCCACAGAAGTAGATCTATACTATATTATAATAAATATGGCTTTCTTTGTTTATACAGGGACCACTTGTTTATGTAAATTATGCAGACATTGATGACTTCCGATACTTGAAGGGTGTTTTAGGCATTGATGTTTCTGATCATATTTGCATAGCACGTTATGGCAACATTTATCGTGGGAGAAAAGTATTGATTATATATGCATATATATACTATAGGGTTATAGTCTACCTCTATGATTTTGTTGCTGTATTGTACCATTATCATGATATAGGCTCAGATAGCTCAGGCTAATGGATGCATTGCTTTGATCCTATATTCGGACCCTCAAGAGTATGCCCCCGCTGGGAGTCCCCCTGTATTTCCTGATGGGCCAATGTTACCACCTGATGGTCTCCAACGGGGTACACTGGTGATCAATAATGGAGACCCATTGACACCCGGTCTACCATCAATAGGTTAGCCACGCCCATTATATTGAATCATAGCTCATGTATTATTCATTAGATGGTATCCATCGTCGTACGTATGAGGAAGCTGTGAAGAGTGGTGATGTACCCTCGATACCAGTACAACCAATATCATACGGAGATGCCATTCATTTCATGAGGTAGTGTTCGGCTGAAGTGTATAGAAACAAATCTATCTTAACTGATGTGTTCGATATCCTTCTTTTTGTTAACAGACAACTATCGATTCATGCTGCTCCAAAAAATTGGACTGGACAGTTGAAACTAAAAGAATATCACATTCTACAAAACAAAGAAAATTCAAAGTAATTCATTAAAATAATGATCATGGTTTATATAATCCACCATATTTCACACAGTATGACGTATATTGAAGTGAACAATAAGAAACAGCAAGCTACTGTTAATAATGTGATAGGTACTATATACGGATCCATTGAACCAGGTATATATACACTGAGTATACTAATGAATACTATAATACTCAATATAATAGACCATGTCATCATTTTGGGCAATCATCGTGATGCTTGGACATTTGGGGGCGTGGACCCTAATAGTGGCACGTCTGTTCTGATGGAGATAGCACGGATATTTGGTGACATGAAAAGTAAAGGTAAGATGACATGAAAAGTAAAGGTAAAAGTAATACTGTAATACTGTGTAAGAGGGCTATATATATTGTATAATAATTTTAATGAGTCAGTATAATATAATAACAGGTTGGAGGCCGGGTAGGACTATAATGCTGTGTAGCTGGGATGGAGAGGAGTATGGAGCAATCGGATCAACAGAATGGGTTGAGGTATATACTTACATATAGTGTAACTAGTTCAATAACTTCAGTTTTAATGATATTTAGAACTATCAAAAGCTGCTTGGAGCCAGTACAGTTGCTTATATTAATGTTGATGTAGCAGTGCAAGGTATAGCATATCTAATACATATCTATATTCGGTCCCTCATGTAATAGTATAATGGAATTATTCATACTGTATTTTTAGGCACAGATCACATCAAAATTCGGAGTAGCCCACTTCTGTTTGATACAGTGCTATTTGCTGCAGATGAGGTATGGCAGTAATAGCCAAGGCATATGGTTAAAGTATGGTTGACATACAATTTATCTCTTGATCGATAGTCTGAGTAGCCTATGAATTTCATTAACTATTATGTAAGTGGGGTGTATTGTCATACTATAGGTAAAGTGTCCTGGTGGGGAATTCTTGACGTTACATGAGCAATGGGATTATTATTACCCGATGTTGTCATCTTTGACTCAACTGTGAGAAGCTTTATAATATATAATGTTTATAGTACACAAGTATGGTGACAGTAGTGTATTGAAATTACTGTATTATTCCTATAGTCTGGTTAATTTGGGTACTGGCGGGGATTTCGTATCATTTGTTCAACTTCTTGGAGTATCAGCTGCTGACCTGTCATACACATACGAGGTCATTATTACTATCAGTATAATATATTGTGAGACCAGAAGGAATAATCTCAGCTTCCACATGCCAATGTACATTATTAGTTGTTTATTATATGGGCACACACACTGGGTACTGATGGGTTGTGGTAGCTCATTAAATTACCTTGCACACTTCGTTATTATAATAGCTGTCAGCCATGTTCTAGGGCCAATTTTGCATTGTAGAAATCTAGGGCTATAGAGAGTAACATAACATTGAGACTATATATCACAGCAATATCAAGTCTTGCTAATACCTGAATAACTATTATCTATGCAACTTGTCATTCACCGTATCCAATCCAAACTTGCTATATACCCCCTAATGATGGCCAAATGGCTAACGAAGTATGGGAGGTAATTTAATGAGCTGTCACACCTATAGTGCATGATCATGAGCCCTATATTGGCACCCTATTTCTACATAGCGGAACTACACTTATTATTCAGTTTATAACTCTGTCCATGATAACTTCTACTGGTCCAGTCACTTTGGTGATCCTGATTACACCCACCATAAGGCACTAGGGGAGCTGTGGTCAAGGGTGGCTTTGTCAGTAGCGACCACACCCATTTTACCACTCAATCCGGTACGATATGCAATTAGAGTATTCTTTATGTTGGATAGACTGCGATCAGGGAGTGGCGACGATTTAAAGAAACACAACATTACAACAGGTTAGGGCTAGTACATGTACACTGGAATGAAGTAATAAAGTTTTATTTCAGAGTTTCGTCTTTTCTTTGTTTAGAAAAATTAGAAAATGCTATTGGATGGTTTGGCAGGGCATCGCAGGGATTGTTAGCATTGCTTCAAGCTCATTCTAATACAAACAAGTAGAGAAAGAAAGCCTTGGGACATATTCCATTCAGACGTTATATTTATTCTTCTTTCCATAGTAAAAATATTATTCGATTTCTCAATGACAAGTTGATGAACATGGAAAGAGCGTTCATCCATTCTGAAGGATTACCAGGCCAGCCTTACTACAGGTATATATACTCTATCTATAAACATCATTACATCATAATAATGTTACTATTTATAGACATGTCATAATGGCACCCAATATAGCAAGTGGTGATACTGGGTTGTCATTTCCTGGAGTAGCAAATGCTATAGCAAGGGGAGACTGGGATGAGGTCCAACGACAAATAGATATAGTAGTCGTCCATATTATATACGCCACTCAAATAATGGAGCAGCCTGGAATACAGTGGCTATAAACTAATGACAACTACTTATTATAATGCTTGTTTGTTTATACCCCCACACATACACAATGTTCTTTCTTATTGAGCAATTGATCACTGAATTAGGGTTCACAGCTCCATGATTCATCCTCTCACGCATTGTTGTCACTATGGTAAAAGTTTAACCAGCCTGCACCTCTCCCCTACTAGCATAGATAGACTCTAATAGTATTTATACATTAACTCTAGTTATCTATGCTACTAGGGAGGGGCTGTTTAACCACGCCCACGCACTACATAATATTAATATAGCTTATCTATCTTGTCTTGTGTTCATCCTCCCACGCAATTTAGATCTAGTCTGCTACTTGTACCAAAATGGAAGTGTTCAAAGTCAAAGTAAACTCTCCAGAAGCCGCTTCTTCTCCTCCATCACGCACCAGACATTTGTTAGTCATTTTGGTTGGTCTCTTAATCTTTTTGGCTGTCTTTGGAAGCCTGTTTTGTCGCCAATGGAGCTACACAGAAACCATTTATTCCTATCACACAAGCCAGCAGCCCTCAGCCAACCAATCAGAATCATGGGGTGCAACAGTTACTGTTGATGGTAAACAGGTACCAGTTGGGGAGTATATTAGTGACAAAATGTCCCCTGAGAACATCAGAGCCAATCTAAGGTATACCTACATTCACTTAGTAACCATCAGATAGTATAGTTTTTTTTTTCTGGTAGATCGCTGACTCTGAAGCCTCACATAGCTGGTAAAGCAGTCAACAGTGAATTGGGTCGTAGTCTGTATACCCAATGGAAGGGATATGGGTTTGATAAAGTGGAGATGAGTAACTATAGTGTATTACTAGACTACGTGGACAGATCAAACTATAATGTACTTAAACTACTGGACAGGAAGGGTAATACAATATATACGGCCAATACTACACAAGAGAAACCATTGGTTGAAGGAGAGGACGATCCTGATGTACCTCCGCCATTTAATGCATACTCAGGAGTAGGAAAGGCTACTGTAAGTCCACTGAAGTATATTTTTACAATAGAAAAGAATATGGCTTTCAATTGGTTTGTTTTATTTGTACAGGGACCACTTGTCTATGTAAATTATGCAGACATTGATGACTTCCGATACTTGAAGGGTGTTTTAGGTATTGATGTTTCTGATCATATTTGCATAGCACGTTATGGCAACATTTATCGTGGGAGAAAGGTATGGTCCTATATATATATATATATATACATAATATATATACAATTATACTATAGCTATATAGTCCTCCTATATGATTTCATATGATAGGCTCAGATAGCTCAGGCTAATGGATGCATTGCTTTGATCCTATATTCGGACCCTCAAGAGTACGCCCCCGCTGGGAGTCCCCCTGTATTTCCTGAAGGACCAATGTTACCACCTGATGGTCTCCAACGAGGTACACTGGTGATTGATAACGGAGACCCATTGACACCTGGTCTACCATCAATAGGTCAGCCACGCCCATTATATTGAATTATAGCTCATGTATTATTCATTAGATGGTATCCATCGTCGTACGTATGAGGAAGCTGTGAAGAGTGGTGA
>JAYJLX010056335.1:0-10380 GCA_036873525.1 Chalinula nematifera | reverse complement strand
TATACTTATACTAATACATCATGTACATCAACAACTATGTATAGTGCATACATTACATTAATATGTCATGTACATGTACAATTATGCATTTGTACATTATGGGTTTGTACACAAGTTGGCGTCCAAAACAAGGTTTCCACATTGAGGTTTTCTTTTTATACTGGTGGTTTCAATTGTATAGACTAATTCACATGATTGGCAAACAACGAAGTCAATGCCAGTGCTTAATGCTTATAGACTTACAATACGCCTAGCTCAACAACCCAAGTTTAACACTTATTTCACATTCAGAAATAGACTTGAATTCTATTCTAGTGTCATGCAATGTTCTGCAAGCATTGGGCTATAAATCTGGCACTAATCAAATCTAAATCTGATCACAGTGCTTGTCCAGTAATGCGAACCAGTCTCTTGTACACTATAATAATGACTCGCATACATACCTGCAGCAGGATCTGTGCTCTCTGTCCCTCCCTGACTGGGATAAGCCGTCAGTAGTACCGTAGTGGTGGACCCAACAGGTTGTCCCAGAGCCTTGGCATCGTTCTCAGTCACAGTGACAGTCTGTGTGGCGTACTGTACCTGACCAGTATCATCCGCTACCTAATAAGGTAATATAGAGGGAAGGGCAATGTGCTCATTGAGTTGATCATTAATATTTATTGCCACAATTATGTAATAACCACGTGTACAGATACATAGACTTAAGCAAAAATTAATTATTTTAGCAAGAAAAGATTAACTTAATGCAAATGGAATTAAATGCTTAATATGAAATTCAAGTCTTAGAAATGTCAACAAATAAAATAACACACTTAAGGGCAACTAGTATTCCTTCATTGCACCGACCCTGTCCCACTGGTACAATATTCATAATCTGTACCTGTTGTAATCTAGCAGCCGTTTCAGCTAAGGAAGCGTCCGCTAGTGTTGGCATACCGGATGTATCGCAGTTACCCATCCCAGTATCAATGGTGAACACTTGTTGCTGATCGGGGAGGAGGGAGTGGTCCTGTATGGGAATAAGAATACGGGAACGAGTATAACAGAGAATGGGCATGGGAATGACTATGCAGAGCCAGTATGACTAAAGGCTGATTCACACTATAAACGTAACAAAACGTAACGTTAACCGTAACGAAAGCGAATACACGGGAAGAGTACGAATCGTTAACGTAACGTATGAATTGAACTTTTTTCTATTCATTACGTCAAGTTAACGATTCGTACTCTTCCCGTGTATTAGCTTACGTTACGGTTAACGTTACGTTTATAATGTGAACTAGCCTTAAGTCGAGTATAAAAATGAATATTTAGGTACAGGAATGAGTATGCATAGTATGGGAATGAGCATATATTGCCTCGTAATAGTATAGGAATGAGCTTGCCATATACACGTATGGAGAATAAGAATACAAAAACACTATGAAAACAAACATGAGAATGAGAGCTTAGGTATGGGAATGAGTCTTATGGTATGGGAATGAGTACATACATGTGTGTTGTTTAATGGACTAACCACTTGAGTACCAGTTATATCTGCAGTAAGTGATGCTATGTCTCCATTAGTGGTTTCTGAAGCTGCCGCTACTGATTGCAGTGTGCTAAGGTCTATACCATGCTGCTGTTGTAACAGTTGTAGCTGTTGGGTGGGGTCGTCGGACTGTACCAGTTCAAGGCTGTTGTCCTTCTCCACATTCGAAGAGGATGGTAATAGGTCGGCTCGGTTGTGGTGCAGATAACAAGACAAGACAATCTTCCTCAAGCAATCGGACCAAGGAATGTTTTTCTTCTGATTCTCATCTCGAGCATCGCTACGAATATTCTGCCAGGGTACCTCCTGCGGCCACCATACTGGCTTCATCTCTTCCTTACCCCAACCTGGTTTCCCTCGACCTGTTGAATACTTCAGCATATTAGGTATGAATGCACGTAACTGAGCCTGTGTCATCTCCTGCACTGGTGTAGGGATGCCCTCGAACAGCATGGGAGGTAGATCAAACAGAACCTGCTTGGTCTGATTCTTAGGTGTGTGTTTCTTGAGATGGCTGTCCATTAATCCCAGGACATGGCCTCTTTGTTCCTCTAAGCAAGTCCGCAGCGGAGAAGTACCGAATACTTTATAAGACGCAGCAGGTTTTTCTGGTTTTGAGGACGGTCGATATGTAACAACACAAGCCTAAAAAAATACAGTAACAATATATCGTATAAATGTATACACAATGGGATATTCCTACTCTTAAACATTACACCTCTACCTTATACATGTACATGGACATTATACCCCTACCCTTATACATGTATATTATAGGTAATCCCATACACCCTTACCTGTAGGCCCACTCTGGTTGATAATTCATCCAGTGTCTCTTTCAACCTCCGAAGTAGCTTAGAGCAGTGGCGTTTCCGCAACGCTGGGTTCGATTCAAATACATGTCTCTTTCTCTTCCTACCACTCAATATGGCCGCAGCAGCTGCAACACCTGAAACAATAAACACCTCACATAACCTCAGCTCATCACTCAACTTGTAGTACATTTGTTAAATAGCTTTAAACTGTACAATCAAATTAAAATGTTACAGATTAGAACTCCATACATTTGTTATTTACTACATGTACACACCTCTCACACCTAAACAAAAGGATTTGCCAAGACCTACGTGTACATGTAGTTCACAACATTTAAAAAAAATAAATTTCTGTAATCTTGGAGTAGGTGAGATGAAATCTCTATTCCAGTGTCTAGTGTCACATTACCAGTTATTACTGTGAACTAGGCCTTATGGTCACTAACTCACCATTATATTAATGAAAACATTAAAATTATCCTCCTTTAAATAAGGCTAGTACAAATTAGCATACATCTAGATCAATATCATATACCACAACAAATATAGCTACCAGGCTGTGTACCGGCTTGTGTACTTTCACTGTCTTTCAGTATTACAACATTGTAGCACTTCAATAGACACCACATACACAATAACAACATATGTCCAGCACAAAAATAGTATGCTATAAACACATTTGGTATGGGCAGAGGGCCCTACCGAAAGTTGTCATAAAATAACCATATGGAATCTCTAGTAAAGGAAGCACTCCTAAAATGCAGTTTGTTATTAAAATTGAAAGTTATAATTGGCTTTATTTAAGTGCACTGTGCTTTAATGTGAGTATAAACAGCTTACCAACTGGCCCGGCACTGGCAAGTTTGGCTGTGACCTCTTCATCCTGGTGAAGGTCAGAGTTCAAAAGGTCGTTAGTGTCGAAGTTACTCTCAGGACTAGAGGGAATCATGTCAGACTCCGTAAATACCCCCGACATCACATCAGAGGATGAGGAAGGTGGGATGGTTGCTGAGGATGATGCTGTCAGACTCGGGTCTAGGGTGGCGTTCATCACACGGGTCACATCAGCCAGGTCGCTGTAAGTAATCCCCCCGATCTGTAGTCCCTGGGTACCACTGTCTAACAGTGTAGTAGATGCCGAACTGGTAGATTGATTGATTATGGATGCTGCCAGAGTTTCTGCCAAACTTGGTGGGAAATGACTAGCTATTGCTTCCGGAGAGATCTCAATGCCTCGTTCGTTACGCAGCGAGCGACTGACCTCTTGAAAGTGATGAGACATCTGTTGTAAGGTTATCTGAGGGTCAATGGTATTGGCAGCGTCAAATGATAGACCAAGTGAAGAGAGGGAATTGACTGTGGCAGGAACCTCTTGTGTCTGTATGTTTCCAGGGGTGTTGGCTTCTTGTACAAGGCTCGAGGCAATGTTAGATAGCGATGGCGGTTCTGATGACTTGCTTGGGGTCAACTGGGTCGAGTCTAACGTGGCCTGGGTGTAAGATATCGAGGAAGGCATTTCTTCTACAGTTACCTCCATTGTCTCGTTACCGCCGCCATGATTGTTATCCCGCCCATCTTCCAATAGCACCGACTCGCCATTTTCTTCAACAATTTCAACAGGGACTCGCACTCCAGAGCCAGCGAAGTGTCTGGCAAGGTCTAAAGGGTCTGTAGTCAGTTGGTTTACATTCCCGCCGTTGTTCGACTCCATGTGAGCTAGAGTTTGCGCAGTAGGTCAAATTTTAGTTTCCCTTTCGCCCTTTTTCTTTCTCAACTGAGCATGTGCAGGAAATGGGTTGCCTAGCAACACAAGGCACATCATGTGATACGCATATGATGCATGCAATCGATAAAAGTTAATTAATCAATTATATTATTGTGGTTTTAATAACTAATTATTAATTTACTATTTTTAATCAATCAAAATGGTGAGTAGTTGTATGTTTTATGCTAGTCCTTTCCATGACTTTACTCTTTATTTTCTTTTCCCACAGGCTAGAAATCAAGAGAAAGCGATGTAAGTCCTTATGATAGCTAATGCCCCACCGAGTGCCCCACATATTGATAATTTTGCCACACCCAGTTGCCTTGATACCGCTCAGTTAATCGTAGTTAAAATTATCATCTGTAGGCTTTTGTTGAATCGATTCTATGCATCAAAGCATGAGGATCCAAGGTCTAAGGTACATTAATTAATCACTAATAGTCTCGTTAAGTAGGTGTGGTCTATGAATATATTTATGTGCAGGAGCAACGTCCATATCTAGCCACAGAATGCAATGATTTGAGAAAAGCAGAAAAATGGAGACGTCAAATTATTGGAGAGGTTTCAAGAAAAGTCACTCAAATTCAAAATCGTATGTCAATAATGAGGTCGAGAACAAGTATCTCTAAAATTAATGTTTCCCAATTTCTTCGTGGACTCCTCCCCTTTTAGCTGTCAGATCAGACCCCTCCCCTCTACCACTATTGTGATCATAATGTTTTCCTCTTTCTCTTTTATTAGCTGGACTGGGTGAGTTTCGTATAAGAGACCTTAATGATGAGATCAACAAGCTACTACGTGAAAAGAGACACTGGGAGGAGCGAATATTGGAACTAGGGGGACAGGATTACAACGTAAGTGTCTGGCCACGCCCATTATTGTTGACCACACCCACATAACCTTAGCTATATACTACAAGGATATACTATGTGATAAATTCATGTCCATGTTTTAGAAACACGGTCCCAAAATGTTAGATCACGAAGGTAAAGAAGTTCCTGGTAACAGAGGTTATAGATATTTTGGGGCTGCCAGGGATTTACCAGGTGTACGAGAATTGTTTAAAAAGAAACGTAAGATAAAGCACAACTGTAATGATATGATGCTTCTAAAGTTTTTTTTATGACCATAGCTCCCAAATCCGTGCGCAAGACTCGAAGCGAGTTAGCCAAGAACGTCGATGCAGATTACTTTGGCTATCGAGACGAAGACGATGGGGTTATTGTACCGTTGGAACAGGAGGAAGAGAAGAAAAGTAATGGGAAGGAATGAAATAATCAGAATGAAATAATAGGAATGAGAATCAGCCAAAATAAATGAAACATTGATGAGAATTTAAAGAATTGGGAATGAAATAATAAGAATGAAATAATAAGAATGAAATAATGGGAAAATTGGAATGATATTAATCAATGATATTAATGTAAAATATCAAATACTAGTTTTAATGTTCTGTATTTGCCAATAGTTATCGAAGCCGAAGTGAAGAAGTGGGAGGAGCTTAAAGCTCAGGGGAAACTCCCTCAAGTAACAAAGGAAGTTGACCTGTATGCACAAGCAAATACAAACCAAGACGAAGAAGAGCTTGACTCAGACGAGGGTGGTGTGGAGGTAGAATGGGAAGAAGGCGGAGATCTTGAGGAAACACACGTGACCCACGTTACCGTACCTACACAGCAAGAGATCGAAGAAATGTTGATTAGAAGAAGGAAAAAAGTATGAAATTGGATTTCAAAGCTACATTGAAACTAAAAATGTTTGTTGGAAGTTTATAGTATTAATTTTTTTTTCGCAGGAGTTATTAGAAAAATACACAAGTCAGGCTTTAGTACAGCAAGCTGAAGAATCTAAAGCTCTCTTGGGGCTACCCTCCTGATTAAACACTGTATCATTGTCATCACTGAATGTACTTTACTTACAACATGTGCCAATTTATTAGTATAAAACAAATTATAATTACAAATTAAAACAGCAAAAAAAATAACAGAATTTTATAAAACAATATAATCGTTAGTATGAGTCAGGCAGGGTTACTAATATACACATTGGGTAGACCAGCTACTGTTGCTGTTGTTGTTGGAAAATGTGCATCAAATGGCCCTATATTGAGGAAAATATATAATTTATATACAGTAACTAATAAAGTCAGTTGAGTTGAGGATTTGTTCATTGGTATTCATTAGCAATTATTGTGCAATAGTTTAACATTCATATCAAGTATGGAGGTGTCTGAGTGGTGTGTGTAGCCATAATTAATGAATCTTAAATGAATATCTAATGAGCAAATCCTCAACTCAACGTATATCACTATTGTTTAATTAATATTGGGTGGTATAGTATAAATGTGTATAGCTCCGCCCATTTTCCCATGCACCTACTACATAACATGGGCTCCTGGTATGATTAAGGACCAGAAGTAATTAAGTTATAACTCGTCTGTGAAGAATCATTTGCATGATAAATCACAACATTTATAATGTTTATTAAACTCACCGATTCTCCAGCTAGACATTGGGGGCATGGTTGACGTCCTGTGAGTAGCTCATTACCACTGCGTTGGTCGGATACGATGATGTGCGTTGGTGTTGTATTGCTAGACAGGTCTGTCATGACGGTATCCATTGAGGGGTCAACAGTGGGATGTGGTGGGTAAATAACAGCCGGGAGGGTTGTAAGGGGTTGTTGGGTGGAGGGCGTGAACGAGGGTTCAGGGCTATTAATGGGGGGGTGATTATGTAAAGCAATGGACTGTTGGTGCTGCTGCTCCATGTCTCTAGCATTACATAATGGATGGTAGATCACGTCATCTAGTTGGTTAATACACTGTATCTAAAACAATAAGCAAAAGAGTGGGATGAATGCTTGATTTTAGAAGCAGGTTTCGAATTCTTTGATAGATTGTAACCAGTGCTATCCAGCCCCTCCCCCTTTTTAAAACCCATAGCCCAATAGCCTGCCGTACCTTAGCTGATCTGACTGTATCGAATTCTAAATCCTTCCTTTTCCTGGTTATAGGGCACACATGGAAGTACTGCGGATGGTGAGATATCTCCATTTTTTTTTTTTTGTTTGTTTATCCAATTTTCCCGCCAAGAAAGAAATAGCCTACGAGCCACGCCCATTAAGTTTAAAAAGAAAAAATGGCCTCGAAGTCTTCCTCCCCACTAAATCCTAGAACGACCAAATATGAGTTTGGTGGACTAATTGGAACATTCTTTATGACTTTGGGTCTTCCAGTAGCCGTATACGGTCTGTATGTAGTTTGCAACGAGAACTCTTGCTCTGTTTCCATCCCAAGGAAGCTACCAGTCTTCAACGACTTCTTCCACCCAATGGCGTTCCTTGTTGCGATCGGTTGGATGCTGTTCCAAGCTCTGTTATACGTGTTGCCCATAGGGAAAGTGGTGAAGGGAGTCGTGCTGCGTAACAAGACCCGTTTGTCGTACAGAATGAACGGAATATACGCATTTATCATCTCTCACGTTGCCTTTGTAGTGGCATACTGCGTCTACAAGGTACCGGTGCGGTTCGTGTACGATCAGTTCCTACCGCTAGCAACAGCATACATCTTCATCTCGTTTCTGTTGTCCGTCTACCTGTACAGCCGTTCATTCCGTAAGAACGCTCTGCTTGCTGTCGGAGGGAACAGTGGGTATTTCGTCTACGATTTCTTCATGGGCCGTGAGCTCAATCCCCGCATCTTTTCATTTGATATAAAGGTATTCTGTGAACTCCGCCCTGGTCTCATAGGCTGGAGTCTAATGAACTACTGCTTCCTGGTTGCACAGTACGAGAAGCATGGTCACGTCAGCTCCTCCATGATACTAGTATGCGTCTTCCAGGCGTGGTATGTAATGGACGCTCTCGTATTCGAAGAAGCTATACTGACGACAATGGACATCATACACGATGGGTTTGGATACATGCTGGCATTCGGTGATTTGGTTTGGGTTCCATTTTCGTATAGTATACAAGGCAGGTACCTTGCTAGCCGTCCCTTTGATTTGCCGTATTGGGCTATTGCTTTGATCGTGTTGTTGAAGATAGTTGGATATGCTATATTCCGTGGTGCTAATGGACAGAAGAATCAGTTCAGGAACGATCCTGGTCATCCTTCGGTTAGCCACTTGAAGACGCTGGAGACTAAACAGGGTAAGAAGCTGTTGATATCTGGTTGGTGGGGAATCTGCCGCCACCCGAACTACGTTGGTGATCTTCTGATGTCCGTATCGTGGTGCCTTCCATGTGGGTTTGTGACTCCTCTGGTTTACTTCTACCCCATCTATTTCGTAGTGTTACTGATTCATAGGCAGCTCAGAGACGAGGAACAATGTAGGGAGAAGTATGGCGATGATTGGGAGAGGTATTGCCAGATTGTACGCTGGAGGCTGATACCTGGAGTTTATTAAGGGATTCTCTAAAGCTCTATGCATACACTTGTAGTGAATATAGTATCCAAAGCCTTAGATCTATTAAGTTATTAAAATTAATCGATTTTTAATTTATCAATTTTTAATAACTAGACAGGCTAGGTCGAACGGATCACGTGACTTTAAACAAAAAATGGCGGACGGCAAGCCATCACGTCGTCCTTCACTCAGTTCAGTGAAACGGCCTTTGTCTGCGTTTATGATGTTCAGTCGTGAAAAGCGAAAAGAAATACACGACAAGGAAAAATTAACACTCGGTGAGAGCACGAAAATTCTAAGCCAAAGATGGAAGGAGATGACTGAAGAAGAAAAAAGGCCTTTTGTAGAGCAAAGTATGGAAGACAGACAGAGGTACCGTGATGAAGTAATTGCTGATAAAGCCAAAGGAAAAATTCAGTCTCGTAAGCGAACGTCTTCAGCAAGTCAACTAGATAATGGCAAACCATTGAAGCGTAGACGAGAGGATTTTCATGCTGACATGGCAGAAGGGAAAGCGTCAGAGTCTACAATGCATAACGATACCATGCGACCAATCAGTTTGCAGAATTATCATCTACCGGGTGTGGGCGTGGCCGTTTTCACTGACAATTTCTTGCAGCATAACAAGAAACTCAATTCGGAATTAATGAAGCTCCGACAGCTGAAGAAGAACATGATAGACCAGAAACAGCGACTCGAAGACACGATTCAAGCCATCGACACAGATATCAAGAGAGTGGACAAACTAGTCGAGAAGCAGGTACAGGAGAACGATAAACTGGAAATGGAGTTGCAGATAGTGAGGAAAGTAGTAGCCGATGTCATGGGAGTTGCAGCACATTCCGATGAGCTGCTGACATCAGAGAATATCCTGGATAGGTTGCTGAGTGGGCCGGCACCACCAGCTGCTGTGGGGAATAGAACGATAAAGAGTTTGATTGATAGCCTGTATAAGACATTGCCTCATCTTAAGACATAGTTGTTTTTGTTATATAAAAGATATTGAAGTATAAATATAGAGGTCTTGGTCTATTTATTAAATGTAGAAGCCTGTTAAATGTTCTCTTTAAATGCTGCCCCCAGCTCCACCCAATTTGCTGTTTAATTGCTTAACCCAAACGTGGGCGGATTGGTAAAGTTTATTCCAAACCCACAATGCATTCCAGTTCATATTG
The DNA here is from genome assembly GCA_036873525.1 of Chalinula nematifera. Lineage (NCBI taxonomy): Eukaryota > Metazoa > Porifera > Demospongiae > Haplosclerida > Chalinidae > Chalinula > Chalinula nematifera. Next base: position 682 of record JAYJLX010056335.1, on the reverse strand, counting down.
CCTATATAACCCGTTGAAGTTTTAATCAAGTTAGAGACAAATAGTCTACATAGACAATTTTTGGAAAGGAATGTACTACATTACATTCCTGGCCCACTGGGGCCTAATTTATAAAACTTTAGAAGAATTCATGAATGTGTAACTAAAATAATAGATTAGTGATGTCAACAATTACTCGTATTTGTATCATACTACCATAGCATTGGCTAATGAAAATAGAAAATTAGAGAAGCCACTGTACGCACACACATGGCTGAAATAGTATTGTTTAAGTTTAAAAATCACTAAAAGAACATTGTTGGTTGTGAAAAAATCCATTGTGAGTAGATCTAGACATCCCCCCCCCCCTCCCGGCCCTCAAACGGCAATGCGGCTGGCTTGCATAATCCAGGAGATTATGAATGCATTTAATAGATGTAATTGTAAGCAACAATTTGTCAATACACATAGTTTCTGCTGGACTGTTTTCTAGTGATCCTGTTTATCTGTTGCAGCTAGTGTTGTCTGCTTGTCCAAGAGGGTTCACCGCAAATTGATAGCTAAGTTTAAGCTGGGTGGTTTTATAACCAGATGTTATAACTGTAGTCTACTGAATGAATGAATGAGCAAAGGTTTTCCCTAAGGGTTTGCTCGGGGAATTGGGGTTTGGGGTACACTCCTTTACTCACTCAGTTTTCCTTAT
>JAYJLX010056324.1:0-10381 GCA_036873525.1 Chalinula nematifera | reverse complement strand
TGTTCTCATCAATTAGAGTTCCGTTGATTGAGCAGTAATAGGAGGTCGCCAGAAGTAATTCAATGTACATTGTAAGTAACAACTGTTATTTAACGTTTTTGTGATGTATGATTGTGCTCATTAGTTTGCATAGGTGGTCACCAGAAGTAATTTAACATTCACTGTAAGTACAAACTGAAATTAAACATTGGTGTGATGTATACTTGTGCTCATTAATATGAGTTCTGTTTATTGAGCTGTAATAGGAGGTCACCAGAAGTAATTTAACATACATTGTAAGTAACAACTCTTATTTAACATTTGTTTGATGTATGATTGCGCTCATTAGTTAAAGTTTTTGTTAATTGAGCAGTAATAGGAGGTGACTAGAAGTAATTTAACATACCTTGTAAGTATGAGCTGTTATTTTACGTGAAAGTGATGTATCATTAATTTGAGTTTTTTTTTAATCAGCAGGTCACCAGAAATAATTCAACGCACATTGTAAATATCAACTGTTTTTTTATGTTGTTTAGAGTGCTCATTGATTAGAGTTTGCAGTAATAGGTGGTCACCAGAAGTAATTCAATGTACATTGTAAGTAACAACTGTTTCTTACTGTTTGTGTGCTGTATGATTGTGCTCATTAGTTAAAATTTCGTTGATTGAGCAGTAATAGGAGACATACCTTGTAAGTACCAGCTGCTATGTAACGTTAATGTGCTGTAAGTTTGTGCTCATTAATTAGAGTTCTTTGATTGAGCAATAATAAGAGAAGTAATTCAACGTACATTATAAGTAGAAAGTGTTGTTATACGGTACGTTTGTGCTCATTATTTAGAGTTCTGTTGATTGAGCAGTAACAGTAGTTCACCAGAAATAATTCAACGTACATTGTTTGTGGGATGTATGATTGTGCTCATTAGATTTGTGTTGATTGAGTGATAATAGGAGGTAACTACATGTAATTCAAGATACCTTGTAAGTGCCAGCTAATGTGATGTAGGTTTGTGCTCATTAATTAGAGGTCTAAGCAGTAAATCGTGGTGACTAGAAGTATTTCAACATACCTTTAAGTAGCAGCTGTTATTTTACATGAATGTTACGTACGTTTGTTTTCATTAGTTAGAATTCTGTTGAATAAAAGGTAACTAGAAGTAATTCAACAGTCATTGTAAGTACAAACTGTATTGGTGTGATGTATAATTGTGCTCATGAATAAGAGTTCTGTTGATTGAGCTGAAATAGGAGGTCACCAGAAGTAATTCAACGTAACAACTGTTATTTAACGTTTGTGTGATGTATGATTGCGCTCATTAGTTAAAGTTTTGTTAATTGAGCAGTAATAGTAGGTGACTAGAAGTAATTCAACATATCTTGTAAGTGCCAGTGGTTATTTTACGTTAATGTGATGTATAATTGTGCTTATTAATAAGAGCTCTGTTGATTGAGCTGTAATAAGAGATCACCAGAAGTAATTCGACTTTCATTACAAGTAATTTTACGGTAATTTGGTGTGCTTATTAATTACAGTTCTGTTTATTGAGAAGTAGCCACTATAAGTAATTCAACATGCATTGTAAGTACCAACTGTTATTTTACGTTAGTACGTTAGTTTAAGTATGAGGGTGCTGATTTCGCTATAAAAAAGTATATGAACGTCCATTGTAAGTACAAACTTACGTTAATGTGATTTACGATTGTTCTACAGTTCTGTGCAGTAACAGGAGGTCACCAGATGTAATTCAACATACATTGTAAGTACTAGCTGTTTTTTTACTTCAGGCTGAAGCATGAGGGTGCTCATTAATTAGAGTTCTGTTGATTGAGCAATGCTAGGTTAAGTAATTTAACGTACATTGGAAATACAAACTACTATTTTACATTAATGTGATGTTCGTTTGTGTTCATTAATTAGAGCTCTGTTGATTCTGCAGTAAGAAGAGATCAAATTGAACCGTATATTGTAAGTTACAACTGCTATTTCACGTTTGTGTGAAGTATGATTGTGCTCATTAGTGAAAGTTCTGTTTATTGAGCAGTAATAGGAGGTGAATAGAAGCAAAACTTGTATGTACAAGCTTTTATTTTACGTTAATGTGATGTATGTTACTGGTCATTCATCTGAGTTTCGTTCAGTTGTAGGAGGTCACCACAAGTATTTCGACATTTCTTGATCATACAGCAGGACTTCTGATTGTGCCCATCCAGAATGTATGCCTGCTATCCTGTGATTATGTTTCCATACATGTTCTGCCAGACCACTCGCACCCGTATCCATAGATCGCACAGACCATTGAAGTTGTTTAATACATGCGGAAAGATGTTGACTTGTCTGGCCAACATAGCACTCACTGCAATAGCTACAAGGTATACAGGATACTACGTTACTCTTCTGCTCAGGTTGAATGGGGTCCTTGGAATGTGACACGTGAAGTGTTGGGCGGTTTATGGGATGTTCTTATATTAACACTACCCAACACTCTAGAGATGGTATCAGAAACCCCTTTAACATAAGGCAGGGAAACCGAAGTTATAGGGTCAGATCTAGACTTCCCAACAACCCTTCCATGTCTCCTCACCAGGCTAGTAGGGTACCCATTGCTATGCAACGCGTCAGCAACATGCTCTTTCTAGAACCCTCCGAAGAGGACAAACACACAGCTCGAGTCATTAATGTGTTAACCACGGCTGAAACAGTGGGAATCTAAATTCAAATAGCAATTGGCATGGGTTTTGTTTGAGGTGGCTACAAACCCATCGAACCCCTTTCCAATGCAATATCCAAACAATTATCAACTTCCACTTCTCTGGTAAACTAAATGGCAGGCTCAATACTATTCAAATGCTGGTGAAACCCATCAATCTCCCCTACATGTAAGGCAGTACACGTATCACCTACATATCGTTTCCGTAAAACAGAGGCTTATGACCAACATAAGAGTCCAATGCACCACATCCTCCATTACCAAATCACCACAGATACAGGGAACCCATTCCTGTTCCGGTGGTCTGCTGGTAAACCTTCCCTTGGAACTGCAAATAGGTCGCATTCAGACATAACTCCAAAAGCTCCACTGTTGAGTCCACTGATAATTAGGTATGCTCTTCCAAGGTGTCGTCAGCTTCCAGGTACTTCCTTGCTACATCAATGGCAAGCTTCGTTGGCACATTAGTAAACAATGATACTACGTCAAAGGTCACTAGAGCTCTACCTTCCAAATCCTGACTTTTATGAAATCAGCGAAGTCCTTCGAGTTGGCAACAGCTGAAGATGTGTTATGTACCAATGGAGATAAAACAGAAGATAAGTACTTAGACAATTGATAGGTAGAGGATGTTACAAAGGATCCAGTGGGTCTAGTGGAACATGTATTTTTTGCAAGCCATAAATCCTAGGGGTAAGACCATCAGAACTAGCAATTCAGCCACCTCGGCAGTTCATCCGATCTAAAGAGCTTTAATAGCATGGAATTCATTTTCCTTTCCAGACTCTGTCATGAATATGTCAAGGTTTGATAGGTATTGATTGCTTCGTTGTTTGCTTTTAAAGTACTAAAATATATTTTTTAACAAAATTAACTTCAAAGTTAATCAAAATAATTTCATTCAGTCTGATCACGTGATCGTTTCCGTAGTGAATAATGGCGATCATGGTAAAATACGAAGGGACTTTACACGATAATTTGACCGACTTATTGCCATAGAAGAAACATAGTCTTCTTGATACCTACTTGTTCTTTGAAGCTTGCTTGATGTTTTCGTTACTTCGATGGAGCCGTATATTGAAACCCGTGATTTCAACGGAATGATGAAGTCAAACTGTAAGTCGCCATTTTGTATTTACAACGAGCGCCGTAATAATGAACGGTTTGCTCGAAGAAGTCTATAGTTTTCCTACTCACTTTTGCATGGTTATAGAATTACAAAACTAACTATACCAGTCGATAGAGAAGGCTTCGAAGTACCTATATTCGCAAAAAAACCGTGATCGTCGGAGAAAATTTTTTCCAATGATTTTTTATCATTACTCAATACATTTAAATTGTGCCCTTTTCGCAGAGACAGTCACATATATATAATTTGAAAATTATTAGGATAACCTATTTCGTACCAGACACTGAAACTTTGTCCCACTTATTAAATTGAATGGGTGACGGCAGCTTGGGAAAATCATCATCACTGACTAATGTTAGAGTGCTGGGTTTTTCGATTGAAGTAGTCGGAGCTGAAGTGATCACAGTTGGGGTTAAAGAAACTGGACTACTTTATGACTACAGCTGGAGGTGAAACGATTTCTGCAGGTGGTACAGCAGTTCCGGAACTGGAGGTGATGATGTTAGATCTGTTACAAACTGCCAACACTTTGATGGTAGATTGTTCTATTTTATAACGCTTAATCATTATAATGTGTGATCATTTGTATAGAATACCTTACCTGGTTTATTCACTCTTTTCGGCTTGTGGGACAGCTTTTTTTTTCTGTGACATTAAGCGTAAAACAGTTTAATCGTTACTGTAGTATATACATGTATAGTGACACACGTGAGTGTGTGCCAGCTTTTGTGTATGCAAACAATCATTTAGTAACCTTTATCGATAGCAGTTGCAGCACTAGTGGATTATTTGCTACTGGAAGAGTCATTGTACAACCGTTATTCACAGAAACGATTAGGCTAAGCAAAATGGCTGATCAAGGCACAAGTATTGAAACACTATAATAACTATTACAACTGCACAGCAACAGCTAGTAGAGAGCTTGAGCTCTGGGCTCTTCCAATCGCCTCGGTATCCGGCCAACTGTGGAATACATCGAGGTGGCTAGAGAAGCTCGAGAATCCCACTGTGTGACCCAATAGACCCAAACCTCATGCAATTGACTTTCTTCTCTGTTCTCATGTGTGGTATCAGTCAGACTGACCACACCCATCAAATCAACCAATAATAATTGCATTGACACTATTATGCATACATACAATTCCAAACAATAAGTATATTGTTATTGTATTATTTACTATAGTCCATCCTCTTCTGTTCTACATATGCTTCAAGACCATGTGGTTAGAAAATGGAAGGTCGAGTGTGGATTAATGGAGTGGAATCCCTACATGCTTCCTTCAGCTACTAGTCAGCGAGCTTACAACAATATGAGGCCGGGTCGAATGTTTGAAAGTCCTTCAAAAACCACCATCTTGGGATTCTTCCAGTAAATAAATCAAAGCAACCTCCACCTGTAAAGAAAAGAAAGAATCAGCATAATGAACCAGGTACCAATAGTACTGTACAGGAATGTGCATATCGAGCAATCTACCACCACGAAGGTCTACAAGGCCCAGTACACCTGTCAATCACTTTGACCCATGTGCATGGAGAAGAGGAATGTGGTAACTGAATCCTAATGATTATCCGAATAGAAGTATATGAAGGCTTCCATAGTTAGTTTTGTGCAGTTCTGAGTTCAGTGGATTATTTTTGTAATTATTTCTTAAGTTTGATGGCCTTATTGTTTTGGTTAATTGGTATATTCTAAAACTACTGTGTGTTAGTCATTGTATCACCTAAAGTCAGCTTTAGTTAGTTAATTGTATTACGATCATTATTTATAATTATTATACTTGCGTGTAATATTTTTAGTAATCTTGAGAGGTTGATATATTAGTATATCATCAACACTGAACTCAGAGGTTACAACAACATGAATAATGATAATATTACTCAACTATTCTTTATAAACACGTACATGTACAGTATGTACATGTACGGTATGTATTTGCTTTTTTTTAGAGATTGGGAGTTTTGTCGGCGAATTCTTCGAAATCTTCAGATGCAATACAACTAAAGTAATTATGTGATAATGGCTTTATAATGTATGTACACTGTACATGTATTTCGGATTGGTCGCCATCTTCTTTGGCTGATGTTAATACATTCCGTAGTTTCTGAGAAATCCCATTCAGCCCTTGATACATCAGGAAAAGAATGATTTAGAGCTACCCTAAGTGTGGAACTTCTTGACACATCTTTGTTTCCTCTTGTACACAACGTAAGCACGTACATGTACAATATAAACTGTTACGTGTCATGTACAGTATGCGTAATGTAGACTCCAATTCTTGTGTGCAAGTAATTACTGTACTATACTTTTTTTTACAAAAAGCTACTAGCAGATTTACCGTATTTCCTTGATTAGTACCCGCACGTTGAATAGTATCCGCCCTTGAATAGTACCCGCATGAAAATAGTATTCTCCCTCAAATAGTATCCCTGCCACGCCCACTCTCCATCTTACTACGAGCAAAATCGAGCATGTGTTTCAAAAAAGCCGTTTTCTATTGATAAGAAGCACAATCCAGTTGTAAGTTAAACTAAGTATGTGATACTAAAATGGGACAAATTCACCAGGAGATCGTTGTTGGTTGTAAGAACGATAAAGAATGTGAGAAATATTATCCGCCCTCGAGTAGTAGCCGCCCTTAAATAGTGCCCGCATGCTTCAGGGAGTCGAAATTTATAGTACCCGCGGGTACTAATCAAGGAAATACGGTACTTTGTGGTCTCTTAATGATTTGACGAGTTGTGTTAACTTGCTTGTATAGTGCTCAGAGCAAAAGATACTGTCAAGTACGAAAAAAAAGTTTGTGTTACAAATTTTCTAAGATAAGATTGCCACCACTATGAGGTTCTCCAACAGGTATTGTATGTGTGTGTTTATTATCCTGAGCATGGGAATAGCAGCGAGGGATATGTTACTTGATTGCGTGTGTTAGTTATCCCAAGCGAGCGCAGCAGCAAGGCATATCAATACGTTAGTTGTCCTGTTAGTGAGGTAGTTTGTGAATGAGAGTACAAGAAATATGCAAAATTAACACGTCACAGTGGGACATCCTTCAATTTACAGTGACTACCGTAAACGCAGAAATTTTTGACCATAGAAAATTCCGTCCTTTTCAAGCTTCCTTTGAAAAGTTGAAAATTAGTTTTTCGATGAACACGCATAAAATTCAGCATGCGTGTTATAGTAAGCACGGCCATTGGAAATTTTCACAACTCAGACTGAAAGTCAAACTTTTCACTGCATGATCGCAAATTGCTACGTTTATAGCGCTATGGCTATATACCATTGGTGCGGAGCTTGTATTACTGGACAATGGATACAGTATAGTAATTAATAAAAGCATCCATGACCAATCACACATCCATGACCAATCACACAAACCTGCCCGACCCCTTACATAAACCTCGACACCATTAATGGAAAGAGGTTGGGTTTGTAATAACGCAAGGGACACTCCCCCGTGCTTGCCATCACTGTGTGGCGGAACACTGACAATCACACAACCTGCACTTGCAGGGAACAACAACTGACACACTGTGGGATACACACCCACGCCATCCTGCGCTTGCAGGTAACACACAAGTTACACACTATGGGACATACGCCCACGTCCTGCGCTTGCAGGGAAACCACAACTGACACACTGTGGGACACACAACCCACATCTTGCGCTTGCAGGGTAACCACTCATGCTCACAATGGGGGAGTGTATGTCGGCGCCCGACATCGCCACGTGGCAAAGCCCCCAAAACCAATTAATATCTTCCACTACTACGACATGAATTCCATCAATGATGTCCATGCCACTTGAAATACAGGTCTATGCAACACACACCATAGAAACGAATTTCATGCCGCATTATCAAGAATAACACCGAATGCTTTGAGCATACTGTACATGTATGGACTCCACTCATTATACACTAAATTGAAGACATACATGTAGCATTAAAAGCCAGTCAAGCACGCTCTCATTCTAAAAGAAAACCATACTCATGTCAAAGTTACATGTGAAAACAAGATAGTTAGTTGTATATGGCCCACAGGGAGCTCACAAAATACAAATTATCTAATGTGCCACAGTAAAACATGTCGACACTCAATCTAAATGCGAATGCGTGGTGGTACGCTTCACCAAATACCTTGCTGCCACCACAAAAGCACATCCGGCAAATGTATCACTACACAACGCTACATGAATGCCGTGCAATCATATACCCTCACCGTAATTAAGACACCTAACACAAAACGGCTACTATAGCTAGTACGTAAGGCCAAACAAGCAAATCTAAACCTGATGCATCAAATGGCCATTGCCAAAAACCGTCGCCCCGACCCCAAGGAGAATGCAGCAAAGCTACTATAAGTTCCATCACATACAAATAACCATGCTTTCCTCCATGGCACGTGAATTAAGTTGTGTAATAATGTGGACAACTTACCACAGACAAAAAAACGGACGATACCAACTAACCACCTTACTTTGTAAATTTTACTTCAGATTAGTGAAGTTAATAGATCGTGTTGTTCGTTTTTTTCTTTTTTTTGTTGTTTTTTTTTTTTTTTTCTTCAGATGGTGCAAGTCCCCTCTATATACCTTTTAGCATCGCGAAGTTCTTAATGATTCAATTATGTCGAAGTCAACATAAACATGCTATAAGTTTAGCCTTAAGACGACTGCACATACCTAATATGCATGAGGATGTACACAAACAACGTACACACTTACATTACCCTTGTATGTATAGCACTGTAATACTCTAGACACTCAGCCAAGATTGTAGTATGAACAGTGAGAGCACGCACCGCGTATCCCTACACATATGCACATCATGGGAAGCGGGGCAAGCAGACTATTACTTCTATCACTAATAATATTTGTTTTTATAATGTTGAATAATTATCACAAGCATCGTTATCCGTAATATATGCCAGCCTCTATCAGGACCATTTCCATCCCACGTGCCTAGCACAGAAAGCAGTGCCCCAATACATGTTAACATGGCAATAAATAAATCTCCCGAGATAATGACTTAAATGGCACGTAGACGTACCTACACATGCATTGTACATACACTTACATGTACCTACGCACCCGCGTCCATATATATGCATTTGTACGTCGCCATATACATGTATATTGGCTCTAAAATGCATAAATGTAAATTATAATAGAGCATATACAAATAAACACTGGAATTATACTAAATAAGCACAATCAGCTCTAATGAGGACACCACCAGTGTCACAACCCTGACCGTCCATGGTGTGACAATAATAGAGTCAACCAAGGTGACGTGGTCTGCCTAAAAAACACATGGCAATCTTTTTTCTTTTCTTTTTTATTTATTTTTTTTTATTATTTTTTTTTTATTTATTTATTTATTATTTTTTTTTATAAAAACTTGGGTACATTTGCTCCAAAGAAAATGCTAACACAATCAAGTCGTATGAAGCAATAACATCTACTAACACTGTCAAGCGCAATGATAAATGTGATAGTGACACAAATATACGATTATTACACAAAAATATGCCCGTACCCCTATAACGTATGCACATGTGCATTGACATCCCGCACACCCGTGCACCCCAACGTCGACCCCCCTGTGCATATGCGACTAAAAGGGGGTGCTGAGCTTGAAGCCTGAATGATAACCATGTAGTGTCACCATCTTGAAAGCTAGACCTTCTGGATGTGTAAAAACCTCCTTAAATAAACTGTGACTTTAATTAGAAAAATAGCAATGCCAGTAATTTTAAGTGGAATTAAATTTCGCTTAATGTAGCGGACTACTTAACACTATATCGTTTGTGAATGGTATGGGCTGGACCCTTCACTTATGCAACTAACATGCACTCATGCGTTTTATCAGTAGCAGCTATTGAGTAATCAGTAAGCAATGATAAGAAATAGTTGAAACAACGATAAGAAATAGTTGTTTTTTTTTAACCATCATTACTACGTGAAAACCTAAAAAACTAACACAAGGCATCATATGCCTCCGGACATATTATCGAGCAAAACACATATACAACATATTATACATAAACATACACATATACACAAAGACATGTACACCTATACCATTTCTACTAACCAAATATAGACATACGTGCATACTACATGCATATTCACTAGCATATATAAACCTATACCTTCATATCACATATAGTATAACTCATGTGGTGACAAAACACAAGATATATGGCTTAAAATCCATAACAGCTGAAACCATTCAGCAGAAACACCTACTGAATCATGAAATCCAAAGTAGCCTGAATACATAATTATACACCCGTGTGTGTGTAATATATATAAACACATACACCCACATATCCATATTTACGCCATGTCAGTGATAAACTTTAAAGGTGCCGACGGGGAATATATTCCCGGGGGCACTGTTCCCGGGACTATATATCCCTTTCATGCTTGACATAAGCACTGCTTGCAGCTAACACTTTAAACACGCTCGAAAAAAAACTCGCACAGGTGACTTAAGTCATGGGTCAGGCTTTTACAGCCGCAAACATGGCTACACTTTAGTTGATCATAACTCCAGT
>JAYJLX010056313.1:0-10382 GCA_036873525.1 Chalinula nematifera | reverse complement strand
AGTCCTGCTCGTTCACTATATACCTTCGGATTCTTCGGGAGAGGTCAGGTACATCTGCTGTGTATAAAATAGATCCATTATGTTTTTCATTGCGATTATAGTTAATTAATAACGAGCATGAATTAATATAATCGGCTATGCCATGCCCATATGGGTAATATCATTATACTCATGCATGTAGTTTTGGAGAGATTTTTGTACGGATAATTGCCCGAGAGAAACGGGTGGATGGCTTGCTATACGTCCGACGAAGGAGCAGAAAGTACAGTTGTCCTTGATGAAAATGATAAGGTAATAAAATAATACGTCTAAACCAAATTAAAGTGGATTATATATAGAGTTAGTAAATCTGTTTTTGAGCTTTAAATACTTTTACATGACTGTAGTGTAGGAGGTTGAGTCGAAGGCGAGGTCGAAGGTTATAACGAAACAGCCATTATCGGAAGAGGAGCTGAAAAAACTGGTAAGATAATAGATGATGAATGAATTGGTAGGCTGTGTGGGTGAGGTGATGAGTAGCCGTAAAGTTTTTGTTGTAACACGTACTTCATCGCCGTAAATTGACGGTTGAACCACATACATACATAGATACGTTTTCGACAAGTGTGGGGCCTCGCCCCAATAATACGTTATCTAATAAACAAATTAAAGTGGATTATATATAGAGTTAGTAAATTGTTTTTGAGCTTTAAATACTTTTACATGACTGTAGGAGGTTGAGTCGAAGGTTACAACGAAACAGCCATTATCTGAAGAGGAGCTGAAGAAACTGGTAAGATAATAGATAATTGTAGATAATGAATGGAATGGTATGTAGCTGTGTGGGTGAGGTGAATTACTGAATTAATAGCCCTTAAGTTTTTGTTGTAAGTGAGGAGAGGTACACGGGTACTAGTCTCGCGTAGCCACACCTATCACACTGCTGTGCGTGTCAGATAGGTCTGGGGACACTGTAACACAAGTTGTTACACAGTGCTGGAATTTGAGCGTCCCAATCAGTGCTTGACGCACGTGGAACCACATATTATAGTACTTCGTAGGGATTGGAAACGGAAGTTGCACAGAAAATATCCGAGTTGTACTTCCGTATTTCTAAATTAACGATAGAAAAATCATAAAGCATTGAACAGTACGGAGAAAAGCAGCAAAATGGAGAGAGAACCTAACTACAAAGGACGCTAGCGTCAAAAGTTTATCGATAATTTTCTTGATAGTTTGCTATTTCCACAAAGCAATGTTTGAAGAATGTTTTTACTATTGAGAAGGTTCTGATCGAGGAAAGTACGGAACGAAAAAGGTACACAAAAAGAGGGGTTTTAAAGTATGGTTTTTCTCTAACTATTTAAGCCTAACTGTCTATACGAACACATTTGGTATCGATTTCCCATCTCTGAAACAAACTTCATCATTCTGAGTAGTCAAAACAAGCAAGCGCTTTATTTGCTTGGAGTTAAGGGTACACAAAGGTTTTACTCAACATTGCATTCGACTTTTTGTATCGAATTTTTTTGGCCCGTTTTTCTTCGTGAAAACCCCAATGTGGCATTTTTGTGACGGGCAATGCTTCCTCTTTTCCTTTAACAAACTTAAAACCGCTTATCTCACAATCTGGTTTAGCTATGAACTGAATTATTCTGTTCTGTAGCCATTTTTTAAGGTACAACTAGGTACAATTCGCATATTTGCGTCTCGAGTGCATAGCAGCGTATACAATACATATTAAAAAATTAACCCCGCCACTTCCGTTTCCAATCCCTATGAAGTACTATAATATCTATGGTGGAACCAACCACAGGCATGCAACGTCATAATACCTATAGACCTTTCCCACAATGAATATTTGTAAGCTCTTAATGAGCGTAGGCGAGCTAAAACGCATCAAGAAATCGTCACAATGACAAGTACCACGCCCCATTGTGGGCTAATTTTCAGCTTAAGCATGGAGGAAGACAGGGAGCAGCTACTTTGAGCTCTTGAATGCAGCATCCAAACAATGTTTCAACGTAATAGTAAGTTTTAGGAGAGTAATATGATTCGTATTGAGTGTTTAAAAAGCTCAAGAACAATTAACCTAGGGCTAAATGTGGAGGAATACGGCCAGGACGCCATGATCGAATCCTTGACCGTTGTCCGTATTTGACCCTTGACCAACTTAATTACATGGTTGTTGGACTTGATACAAGCTATACACAAATTATCTTGCTCTTCCAGACCTAGCAAACTTACTTTCTTGTTGAAAAGTCATTTGAGTGTTGGATTCAAGGGCTCGATGTAGCTGCTACCTGTCTTCCTCCATGCTTAATTAGCTGAAAATTAGCCCACAATGGGGCGTGGTACTTGTCATTGTGATGATTTGATGATGCGTTTAAGCTCGCCTACGCTCATTAAGAGCTCATGAATATTCATTGCGGGAAAGGTCTATACAGTCAAGACAAAAAATAGGAAGTTTGTATGAAAAAGGGTACTGAACTGGTTTACCTGTGTGAAGAATGATCGTTTCTTTGAAGAAGACGATAGCTAACACATGAAGCTGTTCTAGTAGCAAGTCAGTCATTTTGTAAATGTCGCGTGCTAGCGTTTATGACTCACGTATAATTAATGAATGAAGCCTCAAGTAGCAACTTGATTGCATTCCACGAAGCAACAACTTTTGTTACAGTGTCCCCAGACCTATCTGACACGCGCAGCAGTGTGATAGGTGTGGCTACGCGAGACTACACGGGTACCTGATTGCACTTTAATGGTACACCTACATTTCTTCACAATTGCAACACTAATAGCTCAATTGAATTGAATTAAGACGTGTTTTATAAGTATAGATTTGTCCTACCTCGAATTCCTAGTTAAAAAACTCTTCCAGAAATTCTTCCGTGGCCATTTTGTTTTCTTTTACAGTGTAATAACTCTTGATAACTGTAACTGTTTGTGTGGTTTGGTAATGTTTTGCTCATGAATATTGTAGTGTGGTTGGCTGCTTCGAACCCGCTATAGTTAGAGGTCCTGGTCAAGATCTATTTAAGTGCAAAAATTCTAGAGGGTGAGGGGGAAGAGGAGGAGCCAATTTGCTGATGAATAGTAATTATATTGCCATAAATGATAGGGTTAGGGGTAGGGTTATTTTAACAAGCAATAATGCTTAATAACTAGTGCAAGAAAATGGCCAATAGTGATGACTTGGTTGTTTTGTCTGGCTGAAATCTTTTAAATTAGCATCAGCTCTACTTGAAATTGCTCCTGTGGCTTTAAATTCTGTAGTTTAACCTCCTATAGCGTACAACGTTAAATAAAGTACCAGGAATCAAGATAAAGCAGTATACGGGTAGCTTACCAACAACAGAAATCATTGTATTAGTACTGGGGTATAGTGGTTATGCACATAGGCTCGTCAGGTTATGAATATCATTAATAGTTATGAATTCATTAACGCGCCATCCTCTGGAGTGACAAAAATGTATGTACGGAGCGAGTAGGCGAATTTGGTATTTTTTTTAAAACTTTATAACAATTGAGTAATACCTGACCACTGTATGATAAGTAGAATTTCACCACAAGTATGTACTTACACATGTGTATTTTAAATCCAGTCAAAGAACAGGAATTTGTAAACACTATGTTTTTATTTTAGCCTACTTACTCTGGACATTCTTACCACTACAAGATGGGGTGTGTTAATGATATTTATGAAGCATTAATGATATTCATAACTGGACATGCATTAATGCATAACCTCTATACAAGCTGGTACCCTAGCTGACATGGTTGACCATATAGCAGTTGTATGGAGTTGGTTCTACTGTGTACCACTTGACAGTGGACATATATAAAGCGCATCTTGTTTATCCCATATATTGTATAATCTTTGTATTGCTTTCTGGAGTTTATGGTTGGATAAATTCATTTTGAAAACAGGAATAGGCAAAGCTAAATGAAATTTGAATTAGGTATTTATTGTATGTAATCACGTATTATTATTATTATTATTATTATTATTATTATTATTATTATTATTATTATTATAGCTTAAAGTAGAATTTTTAGCTTCATTTTAACTACATGTATTTTAATACCTTAGGATGTACATGTATAGTAAGGGCAAGCAATTCCAGGTACTTTTTTCAATAACTTTTTTTTTTAATTTCAAGCAAAACTGTTCAAAACTTGTACACGCTCTACAAAATGTGAAAGATATTTATACCATGCATTGGATTCCTTGATACCTTGTGAGCAGTTTCATCAGTTACATCTAAGCGGCCATTGGACGGCAGCAAAGCTGTCAAAACGAAGGAGAACGGGTGGTTACCACCTTAGTTCTGGACAAAATTTCTTAGCAAAAAAACGGTCACGTTCTTCTTTGTTTCTCAAGGGGACTTTTTTGACAAAGGCTCGTGTTCAGTATTAATGAACAGTTGGGACTATCAGGCTGACAGTTGTCATATACGGTCTCGACTTTCTCCAACGAAGCATTCTTGAGTTATTAGCATGTAAACAGGACCCTTGAAAAGCACCTAATTCCGGACATGCATGAGCAATTTTAAAAATTTTACATGTAAAAACTTGGGCATTCGGAATTAGAGGGCTGCAGGATTTACGTGACTTTACTTATGTATTTCCACTTATGAAGCGATTTTACCCAACCATAGAAACCAGAAAGCAATACAAATACTGACAAAAAATTATTGTAATACATGGGATTCATGTATTCCAATTAATGCACTGTTTACCAGACCATACATGCATGCAGCTGGCACAATGTTATATCCTCTCTGAGATTCCTTTCACTGATTACTGCGTTAATGTTTACTGCGTTAATGTTTCCTAGATCTACTATATGTGTTTATTAAAATATTGTTTTTCATTTTTTGTTTTAATAGAATGAGTCATTGTTAAGGGCTGCTGGGAGTGGATATGCAGTGAAGGTTGAAGAACTCCTCTTATCTGGTGCAAATATTAATTATCAAAATAAGGTATGTTATTAGTATTGAAGTAGTGGCAGTAAAAGTGAGGAAAGAAAGAGGTGTGGCTACATTAATTGGCTGTAGTTCTTGTATATCCATCATGCAGAGGAGGTTGGTCATGCCGGCATGTATCATAGATTACATGACCATGATACAGAATTTAACTGGTTGAAGAGATTTGTATAGATATTTATTTTGCTGAAGAAGCATGCATACACAATTGTTAAAGACGTGGAGTGTTTTTATTGTATATGTGTACACCGTTATTGAGTAAAGTGCTTAAGAGTGCACCTAGGTCTGCAATTAGCAACAGATTTCTCAAGCCACTATATAGAGCACACTATCAATGATAGCCATATAAGCCTTGACCAGCATACTTACAGTAGATGTACAATGTAGTTACTATATATGCAGTTATCTGTTGTGTGATATCTTGTGTTTGCATTTTCATGAGGTATAGCACACAATCCTGCTTTCATGTGCTTATTCCACACTTGTATATGTTGTTTGGCTGGGAACCACATACATGTAGGATGGACTTAATTGGAATGCATCATTATGACATGTGACTATAACCTCCTCTGTACATGTATATACATGTATATCCTTAGATTATGATGTAATAGAATACAATTTTTTTGTTTGTGCTTTGAAAATAATGCAACAGCTAGCAAAGTTTTGCTTTTATATATTCTGCTCTTTACTGATCCCTTCTTTTCTGGCCACTATTAATTGCCACTTACAATTGATTTCAATGATTAATAATTGGCCACACCCATTTATTTATTTTAAGTAATACTAATAAATGTGTGGTTGTATCATATCATATAATGCATAGTTTAGGCTACCCTCACTCAATACAGTAAATAATATAATTCAGTAAAGTACATGGATACATAACACATATATGTAGTATGTGTGTAATGTGTAGTTCATGTGTTGTATTATTATAGCTTGGCTGGACACCAATATGGATAGCATCTATGCAGGGACATACTGCGGTGGTACAGCTACTATTGAACCGTGGGGGTGATCCCACTATCAGTGATAATGTTGGTTATTATACTAGTATAGTCTCATTGATGGACACACGTTATATTGACTAAACCCTACTTGTATAATAGTTATTAAACCTTTATGTGATGGAACGGGTTTGGTATATTAATACTCATGTACTGTATCAATGATAATATTAGCGGCAGTTTAAAGGGCAGGAGAGAAGGAGGTGTGGTTGCCTTAATTGGTTACAATCATACTGAGTTGTTACAAATAGGCGTGATCCTGTTATATGCTCTGACATGCACCTATTATTTATTCCAGTACTGCTGCTCCAGTTATATTCCTATTATTCTTGTTTATAATCATCAATTATGTTGATTTCAGATGTTCATAAAAATTACAAGATTACTTAAAATTCAAGGTTCTATAGTAAATACAGTACCGTAGAAGGACTAATATACTTTGCTTTCATAGTTTTGTATACTATATTATCTTAGTCTTGTTGTATTTTTCTGTTGTTTTAAAATTATTTTTGTACCTTTTGGGCTCCTCATATTGGTATTGTCCTTCTACGGCACACACTTGATGACAGTCTTCAAATCTCTCGTTAGCTGCCCATTGAAAATATCCATCATTTTGCCAGCACTTTGGGTTAATAGCACCATTTTCAATTCTATGATACAGCAACTTAGTTAAATTCTTTTGATTAAGCAAATGAATATAATTGAAAGTAAAATTAATAAATTTGTTATAAATGCAATTAATTGTAATAAAATGTCAATGGTAGGAGCAGTGTTGTGTTGTGTTTCCACTACCTACATGTATAAAAAAGCATACCATATACAAATGGAGTGTGTGTATAGATGTTGTTTTTCTGTGCTATAGTAACAGGACTTAATTATTTGGAAAGACTATAGTTTTCTCAATGTCAGTTAGTCCATGAGAACCAGTTTAAAATGTGTCACCAGATTATTATATTTTTTGGCTTAATATAAGCCACACCTATTATTCTAAATACGTACATGTACATAGTGTGTGTGTAATGTGTAGTTATTGTGTTGTATTATTTCATAGTATGGCGATACACCACTGCTTAAGGCATCCAGTGGAGGGTATACTGCAGTGGTACAAGCACTGTTAAGCCATGGTGCTGACCCCAACATCAGTAATAAGGTTGGTTATTATAGTTTTATATAAATGTAACAATACTATATAATTGGTGTTTCCATTTGTAATATGTCTATAACATTAGTTTCTGTAGTTATACATGTACTATTATATTATAGTGATGGGTTCAATTTCTGTAAATTATAATCAATTATATTACTATTACTTGGTAACCACGGCCTATTATATTACTATTATATTACAGGGCATATAATAAGTGTTGTAATATATTACGATTATACTATTACAAAACCTTCAATTACTAGTACTTATTCAATTGTACATGTACAATTATGTAGTAAAGTGATACTTTAGAAACCATGAAAAACAAGTTTTATTGCGAATTTGAAACTTTACCGCTACGTTAATGCAATTAAGTTTTTGAAAGTCACCATCAGTTATACGACATTAGTCTTACTGTTATATATAATCATGCATATATAGTATTATAGAACGCAATGGTTAAGCACCGTACCCAAGGAGTGCAATTATTTTATGTAATTGCACTCGCGTAAACGCGAATCAAACAACCAATATGATTAATTGTTAACAACATGGATTCTCGTGCAATTCGGGAAATAATTGCACTCGCCTTGTTTGTTGAAGCATAAATTGCACTCGGCTACGCCTCGTGCAATTACATGCTTCAACAAACAGCGGCTTGTGCAATTATTTCCCGAATTGCACTCGAATCCATGTTATTACAGTGATATTATTTTTACTCAATTAAAATTACTATTACTATATATTATTGCTACTATTACATACATGTATTACCCAATGCCTAACCCTGAATTAGTGAAGTGAATAAGCCAATTTTTATAAGCTATGTTATAAAAATCCTAACATAATATTGTTTTTAATGGTACATGAATAGTGGGAAATATAATGGTTGACTTCACATGCACTGTACGGCCATTAACCAACTGTCTGACTTAAATTCAATGGAAGGCTTACAGATTCCAAGAGCACATGCACACCAGAAGTGAAATCTGTGGAATGCATGGCTATATATGATTGTAGAACTCGAGAGTGCTATATTTCTCTTAGCAAATGAATATAATTAAAAGTAAATGAATTCATTAAATGCAATTAATTGTAATAAAAATGTCAATGATAGGAGCAGTGTTGTGTTGCGTTTCCTCTACCTAAATAGGCATATAATATACAAATGGAGTGCATGTATTAGTGTTTTTCTATGCTAGTAACAGGAGTTGGAAAGACTATATAGTTTTCTCAATGTAAATTAGTTTATATATACTCTACATTTCATGAGAACCAGTTTAAAATGTGTCACCAGGTTACTATATTTTTTTGGCTTAATATAAGCCACACCCATTATTCTAAATACGTACATGTACATAATAATTATGTGTAATGTGTAGTTATTGTGTTGTATTATTTCATAGTATGGCGATACACCACTGTATGTGGTATCCAGTAGAGGACAAACTCCAATAGTACAAGCACTGTTAAGCCATGGTGCTCACCCCAACATCAGTGATAAGGTTGGTTATTATAGTTTTATATAAATGTAACAATACTATATAATCGGTGTTTCCATTTGTAATATGTCTTACATTAGTTTCAGTAGTTACATATATATTATAGTGTAAGGGTCTATTATTTTCATTATTTTACTAGTTTAGGTTACATGTATGTTCCGATATTTCACCTTGTTGAATAAGTCAATTGAGCTATTTTATAAAAACCCTAACCCCTATTGTTTTTAATGGTACAAAATATAATGGTTGATTTCACTGTGATGGTCATTAAACAACTGTCTAACTTAAATTTAATGGAAGGCTTACAGATTCCAAGAGCACATACACACCATAAGCGTAAAATCTGTGGAATGCATGCATGCATGACTATTGATTTGACTATGGAACTTAATCAATCTAGCAGTCTGAAGTGTGTAGCTTACAAATTAGAAACTCCACACTTGCATGGGCTACTTTTATGAAAATCCGTCACAAATCTGTGTTTCAGTTAGTGTCTGAGTATATGCCAAGTAACAATTGATCTGTACTTCTGTTTGCTTCCATACATGCAGTGTATGATATTCCCTAGGGATTATGTATTATATCACATGTATCGTGAGTCTAACACTGCCTTTATCTGTAAAAGTTCTATAGAATAATATACTTGTATTTGATTACTGTGTTATTTATTGGGTGAGGGGAAGGGAGAGAACTGTTATTTGATTTTACATGTACATGTGTCTATAGACTATTTGCACTCAACATCACAAGCACGTTTAATGACTATAGGGCGGCCATGTTGGTACCCCACTTTCCATTGTACGAGTATTAGAAAAATAATAGTTTATACGGTTATACCAATAAAACAAAATCAATTTGGAAATACTTCTGCCGTTCTGCCCATTCATCTTCTCATGTTATTCTGCATTGAATAGTAAAATAATGTTCCAAAATGATCGTTTTTCTGAAATCGCAATTGCCTATTCACTGGAGCGCCAACATGGCGAAATTTCCAAAAATTTACGGGAATTTACTGAAATTTTAAACTGGTTAATTAAAATTTGAAGTCGTACTGCGATTGTGCAAACAGTGAGTGATATTGTCTATTCTCTATTATTGTGTGTATAGAATGGTAGGACTCCTCTGCATTGGGTTCGCAGTAAAGATATCGCTGAGTGCCTTATTAACCATGGCGCTAATGTCAGTGCATTAACAAATGTGAGTTTGTTGTTATAACCATTATTGATTGACATGTACATGTATGTGTAGTAGTGTTTAATGAATATAATTGGGGCGAGCCTGAGCGAGCCCTACACTAGTCGAAAATCTTGTTTATTTGCTTGCTTTGGTATGTATTCTGTAACGCTACAATGAAAAATACGACTGTCATATGCACAAATTAAGCACTCCACCATGTATACGACATAACATAACAATGGCTTCTACCCTGGCTATGATAGAGATGGTGAAGTCTGTGCTATCTTTCCCATTCTTAAACACTATAAATAGATCTAATAAAAAAAACACAGCTGTGTTACTTTCTGTGCCTAACCAACTAGAGCGGCTCTGTTATACAAGCTTTCCAAGTCCAAGAGCCACGAAACGGTCAGTCACAAGTACTATACTGTGATCAGTACTAGACTCTATGTAGCTTCGGCTGTCTCAGTGTTACAGTGTATATTGTGTGTAGACTACGCATATATCTACATGTATGCTGGCTAAATTTCTTGTATCTTTATGAAAGCTTTTATATACCAACACACTGTATACCTGGCCT
>JAYJLX010056302.1:0-10383 GCA_036873525.1 Chalinula nematifera | reverse complement strand
ACTGGCTGGAATCCAAGCTTGCCTTGAATCCGCTACTATCTGTTTTTCGATCTTTAATATAAAGACAGTCGTTTGTGGTTTGTGTAGCTCCCTACTTAGTCTCGCGTTGCCAGACCCTCCCACTTGTTGCACGTGGACGAGGGTCTGGGGACATGGACGCATAGCTTTCGTTCAAGTGCCCACCGGAAGTACGGTGGTCTCAAGTACCTGTGATTGCTTTGTGTAAACTATAAAAATCACGCTTCAGTATGGTGAACAAGGCTTGTGTAAACTATGAATATTATTTACTGATAACAGTTGTTTACACAGTCTTAAGTGGTACTTGAACGAAAGCTAAGTGTTCATGTCCCCAGACCCTCGTCCACGCGCAGCAAGTGGGAGGGTCTGGCAACGCGAGACTACTCCCTACCATCTGTTTTTCGATCTTCAATATAAAGACAGTTGTTTGTGTAGCTGAAGTTACTGTTTACGTTGCCATTGTTCGTTCTCAAGTGTAGATCTCTCCCGTAATCTGATAACACGTGGTTTTGTGAATTTACAAAGTGTAATCAGAATTATCATCCGTAAATTGGTCGACCCATACAAACACACACCATTTTCGACCAGTGTGGGGCTCGCTCAGGCTCGCCCCAATAATACACTATACACATTATACTAGTATAGTAGCCTTACAACATCACTTTTCTCTGAGAACATTCCGTATTCCATGCTTTCAATGGCCAACCATTTAACTGGTAGTTTGATTGACTCATTCTTCTCTTGTCTAAAGTAAACTTTGTAGTACAGTCCTTTGGAAAGCCCAAAATCAGCTACTTTAATATTACCATGGCTATCAAGCCTATAATGATAAAAATAGAACTTTTAAATTATACAGTCTGACAATATAATTATTAATATTGTCAACATTATATAATTTGAAAATTAGTTGGTTTAGTATTACATACATGCAATTCCTTGCTGCTAGGTCTCTGTGAATCAACTTCAATTTAGCCAAGTGCTCCATTCCAATAGCTATTTGAAGACATATCTCTGTTAACTTCATTTGTACTTGTCTTACCTATAGAATGAGGAAGTATGTAAGATCCATATTAAGCACACACAAGCGTGTACCCTAATGACATGTAACATACTTTTGTAGCCTGAGCTGTTTTATTGGAACTAATAAACAAAGAATCTTTATTATTCCTCAAGTATTTCAGCAATGGCCCTCCTTAATTAATTGACCACAAAAAAAAATTGTAAATGAGTTTTTATTTTCGAATTGGAATAGGAATCAACTTAACTGAAGTTGACCAAAAATGCCTACTTTACGACAAAAATCAGTTGGGAGGTTGGGGGGGGGGGGGGAAAGGAACCTAATCTTTCTCCCCCTCCCGACCCCCTATAGTTCTTATGTTTATGTAAATGCAAGTTTCAGCGTAGTATGGTGGTTACTGATTAAATGCCATTGTTGAGACTGTAAGCCATTGATATTTAACACTGTGGACTTAATTAGCTCATGCCTATAAACTGTTATTATTCATAACCATTCCACTTGAATACAACATGCACTTATACACCTACATTCAATCCTCCTCATGATTGGATCAGTATATATACATTGATATACATGTATACCTTCCATATATGGTAATACTATAAATGGTGTCTCCCCATCGGTACATACTCCAATCAATTCCATTACGTTGGAGTGGTTTATGTCTCTCATGAGTAGACTCTCTTCGAGTAGATCATTTAGTTCCTTTGATGTATAATCACCTATAGTATGAGGTATATAGTTATGCGACAGACTAAAAACTCATTATTTATACAAGTACACCTTTAATTGTTTTGACAGCTACAGTTGATCGTCTATCACCATCCAGTAATGATGCTCGATACACAACACCAAATTCCCCTAGTATACAGTTTAGTATAGGTCATATACAGTGTATATAACCATACTGTACAGACCCATCTCATGTTAGATGCCCTATAACTACATAATACAGTATTATACTGATTCATACCTTGACCAATGGATTCGAATAGGGTTATCCTACTATGGGGAATGAGGACGTCCGGGGGTACTTTGATTGATGACCTTATTAGTTGTTTTTGAGATGATGTGAAGGAAGTAGAATCATCTTCAATTTCTATAAACAAAGTACGCGCACAAATCAGCCAATAATAGGATGGTTTTTCAAACCGTTTGGTTTTCCTTGTAAGTCGTATCTCTTCATTGTGAGCTCTCTGTATAAGATAATTATAGATATAACCTTGAGCATACTGTTAGCTTGACTGACCCATCATCAGCTGTTGTATTAACGGCTCCTGCTTCAGTGGTTCTCCTCTTTTGTTTTATATACCGTATTCCAGCCACAGTAATAATAATAATAATGATCAGTATTATAACCACTGACAATGGTATGATGATATAGTATGGCCATATCACTGATGAGCCACCTATTGATACATATAACTGGGTATAAAAGAAGAATTTATTTATTATATAAATAGGACTAGCCTGCATCGCCACTGGCACCACACTGTATATTGATTAGACAGCCAGTACAGTCGGCAAGTTCAGGTCCGGTACAAGATGAACAGTCCTTGTGACATGGAGCACATATAGTCCCGGCATTATTCAATAACAGTGATGATTGGTTACTTGTATAGTGATGGCCAGGACAACTGGCATCATGTGTACACATAACCTGTCAATGTAAGGTATATTTGATCTATACATATATTCCCATTGAGTTAAGGATTCGTTGATTCATATTCACTTTAGAGCTATGGGTTTGTTGGACTCCTAAGGCATTTCATTTGTCCAATGATTAATTTTTAAAAGTTTATGCTATTACAAAAAAAACATTAAATTTTAATGTTCATGGGTACTATTTAGTGGCATTTGTAATGTGTACTACGTATTAAGTGCGTGGTGGTGCATAAGTAAATATCTGATGAGCACTCAGCACAAACAGACTCACTTTTAGTATTCAACATACTGACAATATGCATGGTGTAGGTATATATGTGTATACGTTCAACCAAAAGGTATATGATGTTTAATGTAGTATAATAATAATATACCTGATGTCCAGTCCTGTTTAGTATAACAGTATCACAGTTGAAGCAACCGTCAGAACCAAGGATGCCTAATGGACCACCACAATCACTACCTTGGCGACACTGTTCAGAACATGGAAGGCACTCCTTCATACCAGCTATTATTGCATGCATGATTAATTGCCGTTACCAAGTGAATCAGTTATGAATCTCACTAACCAGGATGGCCATGACGACTTGCATTGTACATAAGGGGTGGGCAGCTCTCACCTTGACAAGTGAACTTTGAACCAATGGTGTCCATAGAAATAAATATACCAGTTCCACAGCTATGACAATCACTGGGACTCTGTGCAATGAATAGCATGCAGTACGTATATCATGCATGCATGCATGCATTATTTGTGTATTCTATATTTAATCCTGTTGCTAAATGGTTGCTAAGATTATAGAGTATCGGCTATAAATGTATACTTGTTGTGTTGCGGACAATTGACCTGGAATATAAACTAGTTAATATGTGCACTCGTGCACTATTTAATTTATAACCACTCCCACTATTGGGCCTGAGCCCCTCATGCGCTTGTGGTTATAAATTTTAAATAACGCACCCGAGGCCCATACTATAGCTATTACTTAGACCACATACCCCTCCATAACATGATCCATTACACAGCTCATGACAAGGTCGACAGACACTTGTTGAGTTATGATTGTATAAATATCTAAAATAGTATAAAATGCCAATTAACTGTATTAGCATCCAGCTCTCTGTCTACTATAATAACCTAAATTTAAACTTAAAATATTCACTTACTCATTAATATTATCAAAATCGCTACAATCAGCCACACAGCGACCATTGAACATGAAATTGGTACAGGTAATACAGTCAGCATCAGTGGTACCCCAGCACCCATCAATAGGATCACACTCGGGATGACAGGATATATTATTAGCAACTAATGTACAATACACACAGCATTCAATAATTCAATATAATTTACATAAACCCAGCTATTATCATAATTGTAAGATTAATTATTTACCACAATCATTCATTGGTCTCCGATAGTTGGTCCCAAGGCACACATCATATGATGAGTTTGATATCAAGTTGCTGAAGTTTCCAAGTATACACAGATTAGGGTTGCGATCAATGGACACACCCCCTCCCTGTATTGATCGTAGTGAAGATAAATCAATACTGACTAAATTATCATTCTCTGAGATGAATATTGAATATCGATTCCTGTCTCCCGCATCACAAGGGAAGGATCCGACTTCCAATGAATCATTACCCACAACCTCCAGGTTGGATAGGTAAGGAAAATGCTCAACAGTAAGTCTTTCAATCTGCAGTGATCCCCTGATAGCACGTATAGATTCCAATTTAGAGTAGTCAGTGTCACTGTAGTATACTTGTAGAATAATGAAGTTATTTGGAATAAAGTCTTAACTTACACAGAAGCAGTCAGTGATCCTACAATAAGGGTACAGTTATTGTCAAGACCACCAGTGGCATCTCCTATACATTCTAATAAAAGCAAGTTACTACATACTCAGTATAGCAAATACTATTACCTTTACAATAATACCCATCACATGTCTCACACTTCATACCGCCTGTTTCAGAGGGAACTGATCTCATACCAGTGGGACACACTTCAACACATTCCTCATCATTCAGTTCAAATGTGCCTCCTGAAAATTATTTATTGATTACGAATATTTGATTGGTGGACACTATGACTTACTTGGACAGGGTTTTACGCACAGGTTATTGATTTTAAGCATGTAATCCGGGTTTTCAACACCTTGTGAAAACCTTGCAGGGCAATCATCAACACACGTATCACCATTAAGTACAGTAGACAATATGCAAGCCTGTATATGCATAATAATTGTAGCCATTAATAATTATAGCAAAAGGACCAATGAAACTTACCCTACAGCCTGTGTTTCCTCCGCTATTATCATTACATCCTCCAGCACACACACTGTTACAACAACTGCTGACAACCACGACTATTTCACCATGATCATTGGTTTTCCTGTGGCACCTCGCACATCCCCTACAGTCTTTTGATACTATAGAGCATCGTAACAATATAGCATAGCAAAGCATAATGGACCAGTACTATGTAATGGACTAGTACAGCATGTACGTAATGTACTTACACTCCTGACAACACTGATCTGCTGACATATCATCACACCAACAGTAATCACAACCAAGGGAACTACAGTTAGGCTGGACTACATTGGGAAAATTTAGAATTGAATAGAAATTATTTTAGCCGGCATTCTGCTACAAGAGCCAACTAAAACTCACATTGGTCAGTACATTTATCCAGATCCAGATGCATTAGTGTACCACCCAAAAGTAGGATATCAGCCCAGTTAACAGTCAATAGATTACAGAGGTAAGGGTTAGGATCACTATTATCGTCTTGGAATAGGGCATTACCCTTGGTTATTTCCGTTAGATTAGGCATATAGAGACTATTTATATCGGATCGAAACACAATAAGGGCATAGCCAAAGAAAATACTCTCTCCTCTAATGATTCTCAAGTTAGGAAATGATATTTGGTCAATTTGAGGGATATTTTCTAAAACCAAGTAATCATAGATTTCTCTAATGTGGTAAAAAAAAGAGAAGTTGCTCTCAGTCAATGGAGCATCAAGGTCAGGCCATGAAGGGTTAACTATGACTTGTATTTGACCAATAACATATACACAGCCACACAAGTGATCGTGAAGAAAAGCAAGCATTCCAGCTAATGAATCACCAGATGCAGTGATACCAATACAGGGATTATCTAAGCAATTGCATTGAACAAGATAATTATAGTAATACATGTACATTATTACCATATTTTGCCACACAGTCATTAGGTGGATCTAAAGAAAGAGTGACCTGTACTAGTATAAAACACACTAAGATTTTACCAGAACACATTATTACTAAAATGATGTAGACTGATCAAAACTGGATAGATTGGACTATATAATGAGAACTAGAAAAGCCAATGGTATGTTTTTACATAAACAAAATTGTACTATAGCATTCCAAAAGGGCCTGGTGTAAACATACATTGCACCTGCATGCATATCAACTGTCACTAATTTGTCTAGTGCATGTATCTTTCGTGTAATAGTTGATGTCAACAGTACTAAAAGATAATGAATTTATTGGTTTAATATGGTTATTATGATCCGTCAAACAATACTACAACTCTAAACTGCATAGTTGCAATTATAGTTACCTTACCCTATTTTGCATATGAGTACTTACATCAAAGACACCCATGACCTATATAAGTGGGCTGACAGGCGGGCTAAGGGTGTGGCCTTAAATTAAGAAACACGGCAGCTGAGATGAAGCTACAATCGCTGATAAATGGACTCCATTAATAATAATATTGCAAGCAGTTAAAAAGAAAGAAGTAAATACCATAAATAGATACATAATAAAATGTTCGTAAATGATGTGAAAATCTATTCAAGTTCTAGCCATGGAAGCAATTACAGTACTACTGTCAGAGGATCCTCTGGTTACCCAGCTGTACACTCGAACCATGTTCACAGCACACCATAATTTAACAGACCACCACCTATAAAGGAGGGAGGGAGGGAGGGGGTTCTCATAATAACTATAGAACAATAAAATAGCTGGGCCAATAGATAACCGTATATTATAATGAAATACATTAGGGTATAGTAATAATGGGTGGAGATTGATAATTAGAGTTAATAATGAGAAGCTAAAAAGGCAACATGCATTAGGTCATCCATACATGCATAATATGAAAAACTAATCAATAAAAGTACTGTATAATTATGCCAAAATTGTGAAGGGGAAACTTTTTGCGATGCTTTCATGATTGCAATCACACACACACACATACAAAAAAAAAATTTTTTCCCACCAGGGCCGATAATCACACATACACAGACGCATACATGTACCTACTTTTAACAAGAGCCCAAAACCAAAATAAAACCAAAATTAAGATTTCCCTAATTTGTCGTGTGCATGTATATGTGAAATACTGTGACTGTTTATATTCTAATGGTAATTAAAAGCCATACCAGATCATGAGGCTGTACGACTGTAGCTCACTCCATGATAAGAATCTGTTTGACCACGACCGGTTGACTTCATTCACACGATATCCTTCAATGGCTACCTTAGCCATCACGGAAAACCTGTTAATGGGTGTACCCAACTCCCGGTTAATGTACCGTAACAGATTTATATTCCTATAACGATTAATTAAACATGACAGTTAAGCAATTAAGCATTTATTAGTAATATAATCATTAATGGATGAAAGCACCGAAGTGCACAACCCTCATGGCTGTACAACATACACAATAAAAAGTGTAACTACTGACAACTAAACATATTTATTTTTCACAAGTACACTATAACAGTAATACATTTTCACAAACACCAGGCTTAAACCTCAAGAATTAGACAAGCATAAATAAGTAAATAAATGAAGTGAAATTAAACAGACTTTAGCTCTAAAACACACTCTAACTGTATTATCATATAGCCCTTATTAAACAACACTCATTAGTGCTCAAGAATACAATTGAAGCTATGTTTATGCATGTAATTGTTATACCTGAAGACTAATATCATAGATGATGGCAGAGTTTTCAGTATATCAACAACTTCATCCATACGCTTGAAGGTTTTTGTGACCTCATGAACATCTTTACTGGTCAATTGTGAGGAGAAAAACAATTTCCGATGAGATGACAATGTTCTTGAAGTCAACATGACAGAAAACAACTCGTAGTCTACAAGGATAAAATACAAGACAAATTGGACACACTAATAATAATCACATAATGAAAAAAAAATAGTTGCGGACTGTGTTTACAGATATTAAATACATGTATATTAAATAAACAAATACATGTACATGTAGCATTTGTTAAAACTTTGAAATTGAAATTCAGAATAAAAAAAAATTACAAAGAATTTGTTACAGGGCTTTGAAGGCTGAATACATTCATGCGTTACAACAGCATCAAAAATTTGATTGGAATAATAAAATAAAGGGCTCATGGGCCGAAACGTTCTACTTTATCTTTGTATTTTTTTTTGTTATGGAAAATTGCTCAAATAATGAAAGCACTTAAGTGCTGAACCCTCGCGGTCATGCATTATAATACACTTGATCTGATAGAAATGTGATTTGACAACACATAATACTCACATCTAAGTCCACACTATATACAGCAATAGTCAAGCACACACATACCATAGCATGCATAGAATTTTTACTTAAGTAAAGATTCTTCACAATTAAACAGCCAACTGAACCAAGCAAAGACTTACAGGCATGCATGAAGTATAACTTGTCGAGAAACTTGTAAAGCACATACTTAGGCATTTTTACACTAACAAAACTCACAATCGCAAGAAACTATAGTCCTGTGGGAGAAATTAGGCCTTTTTAGAAACTATAGGACCATGCTAGGGCCAATCTTCACAAAAGTAGATGGTATTCATGCCATTAGAGAGGCCATTATAGTCAGAGTGAATTCCAGGCGTGACTGATAAATTTTATAACATGTGCTCAAGGGGCGCAGTCTGAGAAAATGGTGACCAGCACGACTTTCAATTAAAATACTCAGAGGTCTTTGTCCTAACCTTGGCCATGTTTACATGAATCCTTTTAACAGTGAAATTATCGACATCAAGTGCCTTCAATGGAGTGTCAATGAAGTTCTACCTCAAGTATCCACAGAGATTACATAGTAACACACACAGACTGACAGACAGACACACAAACTGACTACTATAACCCCACGTGCTCAGGTTAAAAACAGTTCATTGTAAATAAATATTTAAGGTTGATTAAATAAATAATTAGTTGCTGATTGTCTGAGTAACCTGACCTCTACCTAATGCCGAGTACTTTTTTTGATAAGTCACAGTTTTCAAGTGTACACTACATGTAACTAAAGGGTTACTGCCCTATTCAGATAATCAAAAGGTACCTTTAATTCCCAAATTTTCACTTTCTTGTTTTAACCTCAGTATATCGTGCTTAATGATGGACTTCCAGATGCCACACAATGACTTTCTGCACCTATTATATATGCAAGCAATGATATACACTATGAATCAGACAGTGGACGTACTTGTCATCTAGCTGTGTATATAGTCCGTGATCGAGTAAACATACTTCAGCTCCACCATGTTTAGACTTAGATTTTCTAATAAGTACTAAAAGAAATGTAAAACAATAATCACTTCATGGTTGGTATTACAAATGTACAGTGTACACATACGTAAAGTATTGTACAGTCACACAAAAATAACCAGCAAATAAGAGATGTGTATTTAACACAGAGAAATGCAACTATTACATGTAAGGTAAAACCTAAACACAGATCAGTACTACTGTATTCCTGGAGTATACCTCGACCTAATCTATAATATGGGAATTATCTGTTAACAAATACTACACACTGCGATAAATCTTAAATCAATTGTGTAAGCAATTTTTTAAATGTATGTATGAATAAGTCACTTAAGTCTTATTTTGCTGAACGAGATTTTTTCAAACAAAATACATGTACATGTAATTAGGTATACAGTATTCTTGTACTTACATGTACATGTATGCTTATAGAGGTCCATAGTTCACCATATACATGTACTAGAAGCAGCCAATCAAAATCAATCACTTGCCGTAATTCTTCTAAAATTTTTTCATGAGTGGTTCAGGACACTTCAATTTTTTTAACGAATATTTGGAGGTACAGTAGAAAAGTTTTTACCACAAGTAATTATTTTGACGAATTTGGAGGCTTTTACAAAAAGTGCGGTAAAGCAACAGAATGAAAACTTTACCTGGCTGTTGAGTTGTGGTGATCTTTCTCTTTCACAAAGCAAAAACGAAACATAAGGTAACAATAATTTATGAAATGAATTTTTGAGTATGTTTAAATATTTTTTTACCAAATAATCAATTATTTTTGAAATTAGAAGAGCGAAATTTTAGAACACTTACGGTAGTCAACTGAAATTTTGCTTTAAACATTCTTTCTAACCCCATTTTAGTTACTCAACTATTTCCAGGATGTGGATCACCGTGAACGAAACCAGTATTGAATAGTTGATGGGCGAAGGCTCTAGTTAGCTTCTCTGCCACATCAGTATTAGATAATCCCATTTCCATCATCTTCGCCCTATCAGTAGCTCTACAGCCATCAACCCAATCACTGGTTAATACCCTCTATATGGTAACAATAATATTAGAAATAATGTACAGCTGTCAACCCAATCACTGGTTAATAC
>JAYJLX010056301.1:0-30750 GCA_036873525.1 Chalinula nematifera | reverse complement strand
CAGATCCACACACTGAGTGCTACACAGATCCACACACTGAGTGCTACACAGATCCACACACTGAGTGCTACACAGATCCATGCAGCTCCAGTGACTTAGTGATCACTTCCATGATTAAAGATGATTGAGCTTTGTAAAAAAATTTTGTGCACTTGAGAAATTGCACTAGCTTATTTGCATGATGAGGGTAATTAGTATTCAATTGAATATTAGTTGTTTCCTTATTGGATTAACTGGCATTTTACTCACACAATGATTTAACCCCGCCCATTACAAGGCAGTCAATGAATATGTTTATTTAATATGAAACCCACAATGCATTTGTCATGTTCAAGGCTATATAACCTGAAGACTCTTCAAATGTATAGGTACAACAATCACACGGATAGTTGATTATTTGGAAAAAAAATTTTTGAAAGTCTCCGCTCTCTATTAGGAGACTGCTAAGTCTAAATAAATAGTACAACTTACAGTAATAATTTTACAACTTAACATGTAGTAATTATGCTCTACTTTCTATTGTACTATAGTCAATTGGATTCCCTTCCAATTATGGAATTGCTGAGATTAAGCCGAATCTGTCAAATGGTTTGATAGTACATAGCGAGTTTCTGTCATGTGATGGATTGCCCTGTATTGCCTCGTGGAGCTCGTGTGGACTCGTTTTCATTCACACGCTACCAGGGCTCAAACCCATGCTACAGATTAATCATACTCCATTACTGGAACGCAGGTTAGTATATTAATATATTTTAGCCCCGCCTATCGTCTATTTTTAATTAACTCCACCCACTCGTATCGTTACATACACAGGTCACTGTACTCCTTCAAATTATCATGTGATGGACAGGGCCTCTATCTAGCCACGCCCACCCAGTTCCAGCGTTTCTCCCTAATCAAGTCCAACCAGCTGAACTACCCAACCTCACTGCCTGATATATACGTTAATAAAGAGGATCCTCAACCGGCCAGTAAAGGGATATTCCAGGCATTATTTAAACAAGGAAACAGCGTGGACCGAGATGACTACTGTAAGATATACTGTGGGGTAGGGTTGGTAGATATAAGCATCAGAAGACCTTGGCTGGTGTACCAGGGCTATGGATCCTATTTTTTTTTTATTGTAATTTAGTCATTATAGCTTTATAGTATCACAACTTTTACTAAGTGTGAACTAGATTTTTGTTTGGTGCCAAACTGCACTATGAAAGACATTTCATCAATCATAATTGTTGAAGTTTGAGATTAATAATTATCTCTTGCAACTTATCTGTAGGAAGGTCATGTGTGTACTATACAAATTGTTTATAATTGTGACTATACTTATGGGTCTATTTATATGATGTATTATTTCTATTTCTATTATAGTTAGTATTGAAGTTGCTGGAAAGGCGTGGAAGTCTGTTGCCAAGAGGGATGAATCATTAGAAAAGCATAGCTGCTCGCAACGACGCCATCTAACAGAGGGCGGGGCATCAGGTGGTGGGAGGGGTGCTACTGGCGGAGCTAGTAACGCCTTCGAGAAGGCGCGCCAGGTGGGTTATATTGATGTTCTTCATATCTCCCTCTACTAAATGCATCGACTATATAGCATATAGATTCTTAAATTGAAAATTGAAGTTTTTTTTTTGATTAGAAATTGGATCAGCGAGGTCAGGATTTGAGTCAGTTGGAGCAACGTACTGAACAGCTGCAAGATGATGCCGCTGATTTTGCCAGTGTTGCTCGACTACTAGCAGAGAAACAGAAAAAGAAACGATTATTTTGAATGTAAAACTTTAGCTGCACTAACGCCTTACATGCATTTATACATGCATTTATTAATATGCCGTGCCATATATAAATTTGCTATATAAATTATGTACAGTTTTATAGACCATTTAAGTACTATAGTAATAAAATTAAAATTCATTATTTTTTTTTGTAAATTATAATTTTTTTACTAATTTTCATTAATACGGAATCAGTCAGTAAAAGGGATACAATAATAGTCTAGATGCTTTAAGAAGACACACACACACATGCACGAAAAAAATAAAAAAACCAAACAAAATAATTCAATCTAAGAACATGGTTGTAATCAAGATGGTGTTTCAGTTTTTAGTAGTGCTGATCTGGGTGAACTCTTAGTGGGTGTGCTTCTCTGTTGTGGAGTTGGCAGGTTCTTCAAGCCAGGAGCTGTGTTCTTTGCCGTTTCGAAAATGGCGTCAAAATTCGTCTTCAAACTGACAAGATCTTGGTCGCTCCGTTTAACGTTGGCATTGACCTTCTATAAATGATAATATCAGTACTGAATAGCATACAATACTGAAGCCATGTACACAATGACATTCAATAATCTATAACAATGCCAAGTATGATACACAAAACTTTCAGAGCTTTAACAACATGCCACAAGTACCAATAGTATGAACCAATTTCCTGAGCATATTATCAATTAGCTTTTGTTGAAGAGATAATTCACAAATTTGATCAGCTGATTCAGTTAACATACCTCAATTACTTGCTGGGCCCTGGTGAGGTTATCATTGACCGTGGTGAGGTTTCTACATGTGTTCTGATACAGCTGCACCAATCGAGTCACTATATTCCGCCTTAAACTGTAATTAGCATCACCTAGTTATCAAATATTAGATCTAATTAATTAGCAGGGTAATTAACTATAGGGGTGGGGCACATACATGTAAGTATAATTAACCCTGTAACCCCACCCCTACCAATTGCTGACACTCAACATACCTAGCTTCTTGTGGAGTACCCTATATACGCAAAATGTGAAGAACTTAATTAACTTAGTTAATTAACTAGTAATTATTAAACATACGAAGGAGGTTCCCATTTTCTTTGGTTGGCCGTTGTTGCTGCTGCGAGATTTAATCCATCTTGCGAGCCTTTGGGAGTCAATGAAGACTTACTGCCACCCCGAGAACTCCCTGTATTATTGTACAGACCAGGAAAGTTATCTGATGGAAAAAGCCCTTTTTATTCTTTGCTAGACTTACCCTCTTCGTCTTCATCGTCCTCTCCTGCTATACGAGACGAGCTCCCTCCACCCGTTACCCCTGTACCAAGTGACTGTATCTGAGCTCCATATTGCTCAGTGTTGATTTCCTCGTCACTCTCACTGTCTTCTCCTGTAACGAGCGCCATTTTGTGATCACGTGATACGACGGGCCACGCCCACTTCTATAAATAGCCCCACGCTTTATTGCTCAATACTTTTACTGCTCACTCATTCAGCAAGCCAAGATGCCGAAAAATAAAGGTATGTTTGTATCTATTTCGATTCGTCTTCTCTTACGTTTTGTTTATTTTATTTTAAAGGGAAGGGAGGTAAAAATAGACGAAGGGGTAAAAACGAGAACGAAAACGACAAGAGGGAACTGATCTTCAAAGAAGATGGCCAAGGTAAGACGATGAACATGATTATTTGTTGCATAATCACATCCTCTCTGGCCTGTTCCCGTCCCTGTAGAGTATGCTCAAGTGTTGAAGATGTTGGGTAATGGTAGACTGGAGGCATATTGTTTTGACGGCTCCAACAGACTATGCCACATCAGAGGCAAATTGAGGAAGAAGGTTTGTTTGTGCTTGCATTTGTGTGTGAGAAGAGCTCGTCTGCTCCATCCATTTAATTAATAAGGTACACTTTGATTGGTCTTTACGACGGAAGCAAAAATACTTGAGAACTTCTTTTATCCAAACTTGGAATCCTTTGCCATATCAGTATAATTATTATTATGAATATTCAATGGTTTGGTTGGCTGTGTGTTCATCTTAACAATAGATTAGAGATATTAAAAGATGGCGGAGCATTGTTCTACTTTTAGAAAAGCATCTGGATTAGAATATACATGTAGGAATCTGTGGCCGTTAAGCATATGTTTGATCAATGTGCGAACTAATAATTGTTTGTGTGCTTAACTAGTATTGTACAAACAGTGAAACCAGCCTCCCTCTGTAGGTATGGATTAACCAAGGGGACATAATCCTAGTTGGTCTCCGTGACTACCAAGACAATAAAGCTGATGTCATTCTCCGATACAACCCGGATGAGGCCAGGAACCTCAAGTCATATGGGGAACTGCCTGAGACAGGTGGGCGTGGTCACCAAACCTTTTATAATTATTACAATGCAATTGTTTTGGTTAGCCAAACTGAACGACATCACAACCTTCAATGCCGGAGACGATGAAGACGATATCCTCTTCGATGAGGAGTTCGAGGAAGAGAGTGACGAGGATGCTGATAATTAAAGGTAATAATAACAGGGACATCCCTTACCACACCTCTTTTTTGTTTGACACACCTCCTTCATCCCCTCCCCCTCTGTAGGCTGTTCCCCTCTGTCCTCTTATACTGTGTGTTAATCCACACCAGCTACATCTGATGATCAATATAACAAACTGAACCTCGATTTAAGTAATTATTTTCTTTTTTTTTTGATGTTGTTAAATTATTGTTATTTTTAGTTAGTGTTAGAAAAAGCTAAACATCGATAGATTGCATGGTATAAACAAACACGACGTGTTTTAGTTTCACTCAAGAGACCCCCTCGGCACATTGCATAAAAAAAAAACAATCTGATGTTGCTAACACAAATTATGGTATAATTTTATATACATAATTGGGGTATACCATATGACACATGTTGAAGAGGGTATGTTCACATGCTTGTTGTTATTGGTATAGAGGGTATGTACATGTCATCATTAAACAAGTAGAGGGTATGTACATGTCATCATTAAACAAGTAGAGGGTATGTACATGTCATCATTAAACAAGTAGAGGGTATGTACATGTCATCATTAAACAAGTAGAGGGTATACATGTGTCATCATTAAACAAGTAGAGGGTATGTACATGTCATCATTAAACAAGTAGAGGGTATGTATCCATATTGAACAGGGTGGTGGTACATATCACGTAACTGAACAGAACTTATACATGTGCACGTATCCATATCATTGACAATATGTCGATAGATCATATGCCTATAAAAGATCCTGAAAAGTGACAATTTAAATGATTTTGCTAAACTTTTATGTAAAAACAATTTCACAAAATATAACAAGACATGTGACTGACTAATATTGTAGTATACATAATTATAGTTAATTAAAGTGGGTGTGGTCTCATTCCCTCCCAGTTTTCATCAATCTAAGGGCTTTCTCCATATTCTCGATAGCAGCTGTGGTATCTTCGTAGTCGAGAGCACTGGCTGCAAATTTACAATACTTCTGGACTTTAGAAATATCGGTAGCTGATAGCTTGGCCACGCCCCCTGGTAACTGAGAAGGGGGTGGAGGATTATATGTGTTAGTGGGCGGAGGCACACTGATGGGGGCGGGGTTATAAGAGGCGCTAGGGGGAGGTGGCTGATTGTTACTAGGGGGCGGGGTTGGATAAAAGGATTGTGAAGGTCCCGTAGGGGGAGGGGGGTCGACAGGTCGTTGTGGACCCGGGGACGAGCCAGGATGTCTTCTAGGGGCGGGAACTGGTTTG
Organism: Chalinula nematifera; assembly: GCA_036873525.1. NCBI lineage: Eukaryota > Metazoa > Porifera > Demospongiae > Haplosclerida > Chalinidae > Chalinula > Chalinula nematifera. The sequence goes on along the minus strand of JAYJLX010056301.1, from coordinate 25,245 downwards.
TAATCATCAGAGGATGGCGGAGGGAGGACTTGCTGTCCGCCTGGGTAAGGAGGCGTGTCCGAAGGACCCTACAATGATATACATGACAAGAGTAAAGGCTATGCATATTAAAAATCAAATCCACCATATTGAATGGGTTTGGGGGTTGACCCTGCTCGTCAGTCTCTTGATCGTTATCATCCTCCTGATTCCATCCACCAGGTGGTCCGGGGGTGGGAGTGATACCGTTGTCAAGACAACGGGTAATATCTACAGCTTTCCATTTGGCATACTTTGTCTTATCCTTAATCTAAAAGGAAAGAGAGAGGGATAAAATAAGGAAGAAAAATGATAAATATATACATCATGCCATTGGCCTATGAGAACCACAGCACCTCCCCTTCCCTTCCCTTCCCTCCCCTCCTCTCCCTTCCAAGCTTTGCATTGGCTTAAACTGGGGCATATAAATGACCATACACTGTCAGTCAGACATGATCATACACATTACTTACATCTTGTGATACTTCTCCGAATTGTTCCAATATGGTGAACACTCTACTAGATGTATAGAACAACTTGATCAAACCCCTGTCATAAAAAAAAGAACACAGTTCAAAAAATGACGAAAAAAAAATTGTTGCTTACTTGTCGTATAAACTGTTTCGGTCCTTTTTATCAGCTACATCGAACAGCTGCAGAGCCTTTTCTTCAATATGGGTCTGAGCAATACTATCATCCTTCAGGGCATCTTCATCTCTCAATGCCTTCTTTTTCTATGAAGAATCAAATGCATAAATGTAACAGTTCAGACAGGAATTATAAATTACAAGCCAAAAATATCTTATAATTGGGCAAAGAGTATTTATCTGTAGTTTGCTGTATTGGTTATGCTTGCCCTAACCACACCCCCTTCTTATCGCTTGCACAGCCCTCTTCTATCGAGTACAATAACTGTATGTGGAGTACCTCTTCTAGTTCAGTCAACAGCTTTATTAAATATCCTTTACTAGCACTGTCTCCTTTACTAGCCTCGATACCCTTCTGAACAAAGTACGTAAGGCCTGGTGTGTACAGTATTGAATAAAGAAAAAAAAATGGCCGATTATGATGTCATTAGAAGGTATGGGATAGCTTACAGTAGTATGAAGTTATAGGATCTCTACTTTCGAATTGCTTAGATATAGTAAGGAAAGGATAGAGTGCCTTCAAAGCAGGAGGAATTCCGGTAGCCATTTTTCTTGCTGAGCTCGATCGTTTAATTTTTAATTCGTTTGTTTCAGACAGGTGTGGTCTAGGTCACGTGCTAATATTTTCTTCTTTCGATTTTTTTTTATGATTTTTTGTTGAAGCCTGTACTAAAAACATCTGCAAAGTGACTATCGAAAAAGAAGCACAATCTCATCGAAACTTCCGTGTAACAACTGTTGTGGTGTTGTTCCTTGTAGGGGACATTCTGTATCGAAACCATGTCACTTTTGGAGAGCGACGATTTCACATATTACGGTAAAACCAGCTCTGGGCAGGCCCCCAGCAGTGTAGGCCAGGGAGTACGCTACGAAGACCAGTCGTCTTCCACTGAACAGAAAGGACGCGTTAAATTGAGCGAGGGAGAACAGCCAAAGATCTCCACGTTCTCACTGAGAAAGAAAAAAGACAAAGATGGTGGTAGCGATGGCGGGAGGACACACAAGAAGACCAAGTCAGCTGGCAAGATACAACCACCCGACTCACCCAAGAGCACTCGCTCTGGACCATCACCAAACATGAAATCATCCAAAAAGCAATATTCCCATTTACTGGAAAACGAAGACACCACAGACGACGAAGAAGATGACACGAATGGCTCCTTCGTACTCACCCGTGGTCAACAAGCCAAGGAGAAGAGGGGTTCATTCAAGTCCACCAGTGGAACTGACACTCATTACGACCCAACGATTACCACCTCGTCCCTTACAACGGCTTCCACTAATACAAGCAATGCAGGTAAACGAAGCAGTGGAGTATTCAGTTCCTTTCCTTTCAATGATGCTAATAATTCACCAGCTGTAATTAGACCAACAGCCACTACCAGCGGTAGTAATATTGGTCACACGCCCATCATTAAACCACCTCCTCATGCTAACATAAATACAACCAGCACAGGTACGGCTGCTAACTTTCCCGTGTTCTTTACCCCACCGCAAGATTCTTCGTCTGCCTTCACTTCAACCAACCCCACTGGGGGCGGAGTAGGGTCTAATAGAGTATCCATGGACATGGTGCTTGGATTTGATTCCGCTTTCACCCCTGCTGTCACCTCTGAATCCATCCCCACCCTCATCCCACCCCCTGTACCTGCCCACGGGAACTCACAAAAGCAAGCTACGCCACAGACCACGCCCACTCACACGAGTAAGCCACAGCAAGACGATGAGTGGGCGGTGACAACGGAACTATACGATAAATGTACTAGTCAGTTTAAGGATATCTGTGGAGAGGATCGTCTGATGTCGGGTGATAAGGCGAGAGATTTCTTCCTGAAATCGACTCTACCATTGAATGAACTCTCCAAAATATGGTATGTCAAATATAATAGACAAACCTTTTGTACAGTACAACATCCGATAGTGGACCCTCTGAGGAAGGGACATAGTATAATAAATCACTCTACAAAGGACACTTATCAGTGTAGACTTGTCTAGTAGATTTTGATAGAAGAACAAAGCATTTCAATTTATATAATCCCAAAGTGTCCTTTATTCAGAGGTTCCACTATAATTAGAGGAACAACCTCTAAAAGAAACGTTTTCGGTTGACATACGCCTTTTAGTGAACAAGGTATACATAACCATAATTACCTCAAATATTTGAATCTAGTAACGGGATTAGACGTTTATTTAAGCGAGCTTCTTTCAATTGAACACTTTCAAACAATAATCCCACACAAGTCATCCTTTAATGATTCATCATAAGCTGAATGTGTTGACGTTTGGTAATGCAGGATAATATAATAACTTTGAAAGCTGTTTACATTCTTTGATTGTGTTTCTGTTACTCGTAAACATGGTCCATGTTTGCTCTTGTTTGCTTTGTGTGTTTTGTTTTTAGGAAACTATCCGACATCGACAACGACGGCTCGTTAACCCTTAACGAGTTTACCGTAGCCATGAAGTTGGTGCTCATGAGGCGGAAGAATCATGAAATCCCGTCTATACTACCCTCACAACTGAAAGTACCACCTCCTTCATCTCTAAACGGTTAGCATTGGACCTTATCTGTTGTTACAATGTGTTATTATTTACATTCAACTCATTTAGAATCTGCGACACCAAGTTTCAATTTCCCTCCCCCGCCTCCACCAAAGAGCCACGCCCAAAGCCACGCCCAGGTCTCATCTACTGCTACTACTCTTCTAAATCCCACTGAATCTGCCCCTCCCATCCCACCTTCTCTACCCTCGTTTCTGAATAACTCCAAAACTGAACCAACCACTGCAATATCAGAGGTACAGCCATCCACTATCGACCACGCCCCCTCGTCCAGTGATAACTTGCCACACCCACCCTCTTCCACGAGTATGGGCGATATCAGCGATATCCTGAGCAGCGGATTTCTGACACAGGATCCCCTGTTATTAGAGGGTATTAATATATCGATTGATTCGTCGCTTAGTGAACCAGCTGTTAATCGGTTACTATCATCCCTCGGGGGTGGGGAGGAGTCAGCGGGAGATGATGACGATACCTCCAACCTGGTATCCTCAGGGGAACATCCCGTACCAAAGCCTCGTAAGAAGAAGAAGCCACCCCAACCAGCTAATACAGAACTTCACAGGTCGAAAACAGTTCACGGTGGGCGTGGTGCTCATGTCCCACCCCCTAGACCTCCGCCTTATATTAAGAAGAGTGTATCCCCGCCCCCTACGACACAAATAAATGAATTGGATAGTTCCATTACAACCACGCCCTCTCCTCTACTAGATAGTGACCTATTACCGATAACAGCTTCACCTGTACCACTAATACCACCCAAACCAGCTCCATCAACTCACAGGATGAGTCTAATTGATGGTAAATAATTATAGGGACATCCCCTTACAGTTAATTGAATTAGTGTCTAATTAATTAATTGTAATTAGATGATGTACATGAGAAGGGTCATGGTCGATCAACCTCTTGGGACTTGACAAAGATGCTAAAGGAAGGAGGCGATCTGAGATGTAAGTGTTCCATTATATCCACCACTGGTTATATTAATTACTAATTAACTTATATTAGTTCACGATGACGTACCAGCAGCTGAACCACCCAAAATCCCTCCAGTATGTCATTGTTATGTATATTATAATTGTTTGTTGTTCATTTGTTTATAATAATTTATATAGCGTCACAGAAAAGACGAGGAAGGTTATCGTAGCGACGAAGAGGATGGGCGTAGAGTGGATAAACTAGCCACGCCCCTTCAGAGATCGGCATCAACTGGTAGTCTGGCCAGTCTTGGTATTCCAACAACAATACCTATTGTAAGATAATATAGCTGTTGCCATAGCAACATTAATGACCACACCCCTTTTGTTTTCTCCATTAGAAGTCACGTACTTCATCAATAGAGTCTGGTACTTTATTGGTGGACAGTTCTGCCACTTCAATTAGTGGGCGTGGCCGTAATATCATACCTGGGAAACCATTACAGGAGGAACCATTACAGAGAACTAGCACAATTAACAGGAGACCCGCCCCTGCCCCGCCCCCTAATAAACCAAAGAAGGTTGATTAAAATTCATTACCTAATTTAATAGTTTATAACATGTGTATAATTATCTAACTATTATTATGTTTATAGCCGATGTACCCGCCCAGTTTCAAGAAGGTAGTCATTGACTCACCCACTAAAGAGACCGGGGGACTACTGGCAGGTGACCAGTTATCTGAAGACAGGTATTAATTGGTTTAATAACTACTTTATAACTATTATTAATGGTCATTTGTTTGCATTCAGTTTACAATCATCTGAAGTATATCAAAAGAAAAGTAAAAGTGAACTACAAAAATCAATCAAGAGGTTAAAGGAGGAAAACACTATGTATACAAATTTAAATAATGAATTAACAAAGAAACTTAATGAGGTAATTAAAGTTAATTAATAAATTTATAATTAAATATTGCCTAATGTCGTAGATGAAACAACAGAGATTTAGACTTGAGGCACAGTTGAACAATCAATCGAAGCCATTTTAAACTACTTTATAATAATTGTGTATAATTATTACCTATTATACTGAATGTGTGTGTATGTTAGTTCAAATTTTAGACTTGAATATGTTTTATATGTAATACTTTTAAGCATTGATTTACAGAAGTATTATATCCTACATCTCTATAAAGAGGATGACAAGTCCTTTTACCAATGACTGAAACCTGTTTAACACCTTAATTCCTGCTCTAACCCACTATAAGCACTTTGTCACATTATCTGGCCGCCCTATATTTCAATCAATCATGATTTTTCTATGTATTTTGTGGAATAAAATAAAGCATCAAAGCATCTCAATTGCGTTAAAACAATGAAATTAATACTGAAAAAAATTGATCAATGTGTTGTGCATAATTATTTATTGATAAAAATTATAAAAATCTATCAAAGGAGGTTTTTTTTCAGTCGATTTCGATAATATCGTTCTGTATAAATCATTGATCCATGATGAACAGTTTTCAAAACGAAGATATTCGTCAGATAATCCCATCCCTATGTATTCAATGGAAGGGTGGGCTAAAACAGCTGAAATGAACTCGTGAAAAAGATGATCATCCTTTATAGCAGGTTCTGTAGTTGGGTTACTGAGTCGGCTTGACTGGCTTATAGATTGTTCTCCATGTTTAAAATCTAATTGTATTTGAAGTTTCTTGAGAGTTGGAAAGGACTGTAGTATAGTATTAACAATTGAAAATGTCCCTGCTGTCAGTTCATAACTAGTAGTTTTATTATGTTTCCTTGCCAGGTAATGCAGGGGTATTGCACATTAGGATCCATAGAGAAAGGATTTTAAGTTTTTCAAGCTTCACTTTTATAATCATATTTAACAACTTTTCCACTTTAAGACAAGTAACCAGTTTTTGTAACACCTCTAAATATGTAATAAATAATCAGTGCAGCATGTATAAATTATAATTACAATTAATTGCCGGTATAGGAGTGTATAAACTAAAGTGACACATAAAATAATAATAATAGTTTGTGTGACAATACGCATATATGTACTATATCTGCCAAATTCTCATATATATGTCTAATAAAATTCTATCAAAGGGGGATCCCTAGTATCACATGACTTCCGCAATAATATCATACTGTATAAATCCTTGATCCATGATAATTTTTTTACTTCAGAACGAGCAAAAGCATTACACAACCTAATCCCAATGTATTCAATGGAAGTGTGGGATACAACAGCTGAAGCAAACTGATTAAGAACACAATCACCCTTTATATCAAGTTCCGTACCATACTCAATATCTACATTCACTCTGCCAGAGGGTGCGGTATTTGAACCCAATTGTATTTCTAGTTCCTTGAGATTGGGAAAGGCCTTTAGTGTAGTGCTACCAGCTGAAAATGTACCAGCTCTCAATTCATAACTACTAGTTCCATATATGAGGTGGTCATCAACAGGTAATGTATTAGGTACAACAACCCTAAGTCTTACAATTGTTAGTGTATTCTCCAGTTTTGATTTCATAATATCAATCACCTTTTCCACTTCAAGACAACTAATGGGTATTTTTAATACCTGTATATTGCTATGATGAGAGATAATGTCTGAGAGTTTGGCCAAATAAGAGTTCCCAAATGAGAAACAATTCTCGGCCACTTTGATTTCGAGATGTGTCAATGATCCACCATTCACATGTTTTCCTTCTACGAGGAATTTGTGAATGCTGCTCAGGTTGTTTTCTGAAGCTTGTTCTATTTCAACTATAAACTCTTTTATTAACATTGGTAGAGTGAATTGACTTTCTTTTAGCTCAGTCAGTGCCTCACAACCTAATATATGTAACCGAGTCAAATTGGGACATGTGTTAAGTAGACATTCGATAGTTTCCGAGTACTCCTTTACTGATTCCTGATTATAATAATCTAGTCTACCAATAGTTAGTGACTGCAAGCTAGGTTTAGCTCTAGAGACTATAGAATGCAGGCAATCCTTTTTCACGAAGCTAGAAATGTTTATATTCTTTAAAGGTGTGTTAATTTCTGATATATTGAGTGCTAGTGGTTTACAGCTACATTGACCCAGGAGCCACAGTTTTTCTAATTTTCTATTATCTTTTAATAGTCGTTCCAGGGCCTGTCCTGCCTCACCGTAATGAAAGTTTACCATTACTAGTGATGTTAATGAAGTATTCTCTGCTACTCCATTTAAAATGGCGTTCATGGTGGTTATATGCTTAGTAGCCTTACAATTAAAACCACCACAGCTAATTAATTCAATACTTAGTGTTAGTTCTTGCAGTTTCACAGTATCAGCGGCAATAGCCCGCTCTATTAATTGTCCATCAATTGCTTCGGGTGAAGAAAAGTAAAAGCATTCACTGACACTAATATGAATTCTTCGTAAGTGTTGCAATTTTAACTGTTCAATTAGTAGACTGTCGATGATCACAATTGTTGAAGTACACTCAAATTCTTGCAGATATTCATGTGAAAACAGTTTAATAAACTTTAACAAATTATCAGTTTCTACTGTTACTGGTTCTTGATACCATGCACATGTGGATATTTTAATCTTCTTACAGCATATAGATGTGATTTTGTCTGCTGTGGCATTACTGCTGCTCTCAATGGCTTCAAGTAGAATTCTTTCGGATAAATGAACTGTATTCCATGGACCATTATGCTGAAGAAAGCACAAGAGACTTCTCCACCAAGAAGAACCTGGAATGCCAGTTTCACGATTATTATAAAAGCTGTCAATACGATCTATACAAACATCTCTATCAATTATAAAAGGCAGTTCTTGACGCTGTTCAGTATTTTTAGGCTGATATATTGAGTCAAAAAATTCAAGCAGTGGTGGGTTACAATCACTGAATGTGGAATAGTCATTTAGTGGAAGCCGAAAACCTCTGCGCACTCTAGGACAACGGAGATCCTTGAAATATGATTCTAAATTTTGACTATTATGTAATTCTTTATTAGCTATATGATGAGAAAGATACATCACAAGTGCATAAATAATATTATATATATCTGATGAGCATGCTATATCATATACAATCAATCCAAGTAACCTGCACTTGTACTCTCCTCATGTGATGCGGGTGGCCTAATTTTGTCCAGTTTCCTTTTCATCACATTGGACTTATGATTACACTCCTCCCATCCACAGCGGCCATTATACTTAATTCCATCCTTTATGACTGATTCACTGTGATCTGTAGTAGCATCCGCAGAATCTGTTATAAATAAAACTATATCTTATACATGTAGGAAGTCACGAGTAGTGCGGCCACTCTTGGTATAGTACCTATCCATCCATATTTCTCCTTTGCTTCATGATTATTTAGTAGATAATGCTTAATGTCATTAGCAGTAGTGGCCATGGATAGTTCCTCTCGTAGTACCTTCATTAGGTGGTCCCAGGATACCTCAGAACACTGTGATTGGATCCACTGATCAAGGACATCCTCTAGTTTTGAATCATTAGTTCTTGTCCCCCCTTGTTGCTGTAGCTCAACACGAAATTTCCTTGCAACTCTAAGTTCTCTACCAATATCCTCCCACGTATGAGAATGAGGTTTGAGACAACGGAATACATCTTCTAGTTGAGGTGGTTGACCTGAAATACAGACACCATAGCATTTTATTAATAATGAGTACATGCCCTGCATGCATTATCCATTGTAGCCTCAGTAGCACTCTAATAGTACTTAGACTCTAGCTAACCTGGTCCTGGGTTGAGTTCTATATCTCCTGATAGTATCAGCACTATAACTAATATAATAGCCAGACTCCTCACCAGTATAGAACCATTAGCGGCTGCTATCGGACTATCAGTTGATGTACTGTTATTAGATACACGGGAACAACTGGAACAGCGATGGTTCCAATGACCAATACGGGCTCTCCACTGGCTAGTATCTATCATATCTTTGGTTTGTTTACACTGAGCCACACCCTAACTTAAGTGGGAGTGGCAAAATGTAAAACAATAGCCACACCTCCAAATTTTTTTTTTAGGCTATATTGTTTCTGCTAATTGCTCGTTCTTGTTATACAATTTTATTTTTTCTTAGTATCATCCTAGTGAGATATTGTCTGCAGCTTTACCAGATACCTTGCCAAAAAGTGAGTAGGTTTATCAGAGGAGTTCCCCTATGTCTGTCATTGCATGTGTACATAAGTTACTATAAACCAGAACTCACCCCTCGCCCCCAGGCCCCCTCTGTCATTGTGTATGTGAATCTTATTGTTACTATAAATAGGACTCACATGCTGTCATTGTGTACATGCATAAATCCTATATTGTTACTATAAATGAACACATTTTGTGTGTCGTAGATCTAGTGTGCATGTCCAGAAATATTAAATGTAATGTATTTTGAAGACATTGCTAACCATTAATATTTCATTATAATTTGTAATAATTCATTGATAACCATTAATAATTTGTAATAAAAATAATAAAATATAATATTTTGTGTTTATTAAAACTAATAAAATTCTATCAAAGGGGGATCCCTAGTATCACATGACTTCCGCAATAATATCATACTGTATAAATCCTTGATCCATGATAAACATTCCTCAAAATGAGCATAAGCATTACACAACCCAATCCCAATGTATTCAATGGAAGTGTGAGATACAACAGCTGAAGCAAACTGATTAAGAACACAGTCACTCTTTATGTCAAGTTCCGTACCACGCTCAATATGTACATTCACTGAGCGTGAGAATCCTCTTGAATCCAACTGTATTTTTAGTTCCTTGAGATTGGGAAAGGCCCTTAATATAGTGCTACTAGCTGAAAATGTACCAGCTCTCAGTTCATAACTACTAGTTTTATATTGTGAATGTATGAGGCGGTTCTTATCAACAGGTAATGTGTGTGGTACAACAACCCATAGTGTTAGAGTTGTAAGTGTATTTTCCAGTTTTGACTTCATAATATCAATCACCTTTTCCACTTCAAGACAACTAATTGGTATTTTTAGCACCTGCATATTGCTATGATGAGAGATAATGGCTGAAAGTTGGGCCAAATAAGAGTTTTTAAGTGAGAAAGTACTCTCATACATCCAATACTGACCAGGCACTTTGATTTCAAGATGTGTCAATGATCTACCATTCACATGTTTTCCTTCAACAAGGAATTTGTGAATACTGTTCAGGTTGTTTTCTGAAGCTTGTTCTATTTCAACTATAAACTCTTTTAATGATGGCAGAGTGAATCGACTTTCCTTTAGCTCAGTTAGTGCCTCACAACCTAAAACGTGTAACTCAGTCAAATCGGAACGCGTTTTAAGTAGAAATTCAATAGTTTCCAAATATTCCTTTACTGATTCACGATTATGATAATCTAGTCTACCAATAGTTAGTGATTGCAAGTTTTCAGCTTTAGAGACCATTGAATGCAAGCAATCTTTCTTCATGTTAAAGCTGGAAATGTTTAAATTCTTTAAAGGTGCATTAATTTCTGATATATTGAAGGGTAGTACTTCACATCGGCATCTTCCCTGAAGCCACAGCTTCTCTAATTTTTTATTATTTTTCAATAACCGTTCCAGTGCTGGTCCTGCCTCACAATAATAAAAGTTTATCATTACTAGTGATATTAATGAAGTGTTCTCTGCTACTCCGTTTAAAATGGTGTTTGTGGTGGTTACATACTTAACAGCTTTACAATTTGAGCCAACACAAGTAATTGATTCAGCAATTAATGTTAGTTCTTGCAGTTTCACAGTATCAGCGGCAATAGCCTGTTCTATTAATTGTTCATCAATGGCTTTGGGTGAAGAAAGGTAAAAGCAGTTGCTGACACTTATACGAATTTTTCGTAAGTGTTGCAATTTTAACAGTTCAATTAATAAACTGTCAAAGATCCCAAAAATTGAAGTACACTCAAATTCTTGCAGATGTTCATGTGAAAACAGTTTAATGAACTTTAACAAATTTTCAGTTTCTATTGCTGGGTTTTGAGACCATGCATGAACACGTGGATATTTTAATCTTCTTACAGCATATAGCAGTGATTGGGTCTGCTGCGGCATTACTGCTCTCAATGGCTTTAAGTAGAATTCTCTCAGATAAATGAACTATATTCCATGGACCATAGTGCTGAAGAAAGTACAAGAGACTTGGCCAAGTAGAATCTGAAACGGTTTCACGATCATTATAAAAGCTGTCAATACGATTTATACAAACGTCTCTATCAATTATTTTTGGCAGTTCTTGACACTGTTCGGTATTTTTAGACTTATAAATTATGTCAACCAATTCAAGCAGTGGTGGGTTATAATCACTGAATTTGGAATAGTCATATGGAAACTGAAAACCACCCACTCGAAGACATCGGAGATCCTTGAAATATGATTCTAAATTTTGTCTGTCATGTGAGTCTTTATTAGCTATAAATTAATAATGAGAAAAACATACATACTTAATTAGATTTATATCTGAGTCATGCATCATGAGCATGTTGCCACCAGGCAATCAATTTTGAATCCAATAATTTAACTAACCTGAACTTGTATTCTCGTCATGTGATGCGAGTAGTCTAACTCTGTCTAGTGTCCTATTTATCACATTGGACTCATGATTACACTCCTCCCATCCACAGCGGCCATTATACTTGATTCCATCTAGCCTCCACAGAATCTGTTATAAATAATATACATGTGGGAAGTAGACGGTGACTCTTGTTGGTATAGTAGAATCTACCTGTCCATCCATATTTCTCCTTTGCTTTAGAATTATTCAGTAGATATTCCTTAATCTCATCAGCAGTAGCGGCCATTGATAGTTCCTCTCGTAGTACCTCCATCAGGTGGTCCCAGGATACCTCAGAACACTGTGATTGGATCCAGCGATAAAGGACATCTTCTAGCTTTGATTTGTTAGTTCTTGTTGACCCTTGTTGCTGTAGCTCAGCACGGAAATCCTTTGGTACTCCAAGGTCTCTACCAATATCCTCCCACATATGAGAGTGAGATTTGAGAAAATGGAATACATCTTCTAGTTGAGGTGGTTGACCTGAAATACATACACCATAGCACTTAATAAAGAATAAATACATGCCCTGCATGCATAATCCATAGAATAGTACTTAGCATAGACTCTAGCCAACCTGGTCCTGGGTTGAGTTCAATATCTCCTGATAATATCAGTACTATAACTAATATAATAGCCAGACTCCTCACCAGTATAGAACCATTAGCGGCTGCTATCGGACTATTAGTTGATGTACTGTTATTAGATACACGGGAACAACTGGAACAGCAATGATTCCAATGGCCAATACGGGCTCTCCAATGTATAATGCCTATCATTCTTATAGATTTAATTTGTTTACACGAGCCACACCCTAACTTAGTCTTAGGTGGGAGTGGCTAGACGTCATGTATATGTATGTTTAGAGTAAAAGCCACACCTCCAATTTTTTCTGCAATAAAATGGCCACTGACAAGTTGTAGGTAAGTCTTTCTTTCTGCTATTTACTGATTTGTGTTACATTCATCTTTTTCTTCTCCTCTAGTTTCATCCTGGTTTAGGTAATGAGATATTTTCTGCAGCTTTACCAGATGCCTTACCAAAAAGATAAGTGAGTCGCAGTGGCTATACAATAAAGGGGTGGGGCTTCTACCCCCAATAAAGGGGTGAGGCTTCTACCCCCCCCCCCCCCTCCCTAATTTTAGATAATTTTTCCTAGCCTACCTGGCCTATCTATAAACCTGCATCCTGCATGCAATGACTGAGGACAACCCCCCCCCATGCATGAATTTGGGTGGCACATGACATTCAGCATTGTTTGAGCCTACGTAAAAAGGTACCCTACATATGATATTTTCTGCACAAGAAAACCATTTCTCTTACTTCTCACCATCCAAAGTATCAGAACCACTTTTATAAAATTGTTTCCACATACCACACCCACTTTTATACTTAATCATACTAATTTTCACTTGCTTGCTTTGTACCTCTTAAGGTCTCCTTTTCTTGTTAATTTTATGTGCATGTATATTATAAACATGTCAAAATTAATAATTAAGTTATTACTATGTTTGATGATTTTCGTGAGTGTCAAATTGGGTACACTGTCTTTTTAGTTATAGCTAATAGAAGAGACTTTAGTAATCAGTATTGGTGTTTCATTGATCACACCCTCTATTTATACTATATAGAGGGAAATTTCTGTGGGTATTAATATAAAGCCTGTTCTCGTTAACATGACCTTACAAAAACAAGGCTAACTTTATGACAGAGTGTACTATAGCTTTCATTTTAGGATAAAAATTTTCATCTTGTCCTTGGCATTATTCTCATGTAAGCAATGCATTGATCAGTGGTAGAAAAAATTTTTCAATACCTTAAGTACATGTGTGGTATATTTTGTATTCTTATACATGGGGAAATTTACAGAGGTAATAGTTAACGTGAACAGACTTTAATTTTATTATGATTGTAGCCTATGTACCCGCCCAGTTGGAGGAGGTAATCATATCGATCAACTCACCCACAAGAGAGACTGGGGGGCTAGCAGGTGACCAGTTATTTGAAGACATGTAGGTATTAATTGGTTTAATAACTACTTAATAACTATTATTAATGGTCATTTGTCTTGCCATTCAGTCTATAATTATCCAAAGTATATTTAAAGAAAAGTAAAAGTGAAATAGAAAATCAATCAAGAGGTTAAAGAAGGAAAACACTATGTATACAAATTTAAATAATGAATTAACGAAGAAACTTAATGAGGTAATTAAAGTTATTTATAATTAATATTGCCAAATGTATGTATGTATGTGCGTGTAGATGAAACAACTAAGATTTAAACTTGAGGCACAGTTGAACAATCAATCGAAGCCATTTTGAACTACGTTATAATAATTGTGTATAATTACCTATTATACTGAATGTATGTTTCGTTTTAGACTTTTTATGTAAATATTTCAGTTGATTACCAGGCATTATTCAATGATAGAAAGGGAAATATAGATCTAGATATTATAATAGCTCCATAATATGGGTGAATTTCTATCACAGGGACTTGTGTTCCCTTTCTAGGCCATCTCGATAATATGGTACTGTATGTGTCACTTATCCATGAAGTATTGTCATAGCGTTGATTCAGTTTAATCCCAATGTATTCAATGGAAGGGTGGAATACAACAGCTGATGTGAACTCATCAAGAACATGGTCACCCTTTATATGGGCTTCCTGACCATCGGCTTGAAGTTTATCATTTGTAACTTTCAATTCCTTTAGTTTACGAAAGGATTGTAGTACAGTATTAACAACTGAAAACATACCAGCTGTCACATCATAACTAGTTGAGTCATAGGTATCTGATATGAACTTAGGTGATTTACGTAGACTGATTCTCAGTTCAAGAGTTTGAAGGTTTTTTAGCTTTTCCTTCATAACTTCAACTAATTTACCAACTTCAAGACAGCTAACTGGTATCTTCAACACCTCTATATTAGTATGGTTAGAAAGGATCCGAGAATAATTGTTTATTTCATTATCTGGAGAATATGGCAAAGTGGTGGGCCATTGGTTATGAGTAACTTCAAGATGTTTTAATGATGTACACAATGTTAAAAGGGGATAACTAATTTCATGAACTATAAGTTCTTCAGGTAGTAGAGCTATGGCCTGATCCACATCACCACTTTGCTGCATAATCTCTGTTAGTACATCAGCACATGATGTGGTTAGACGTTTAGGACAGCCTTTTAGTAGTGATAAACTGCTGACTTCAGCAGATTTGTCAGAGTCCCCTGCTAGACGACCCCATCTGTTACCAATAGCCAGTGACTTTGGTGGGTTTTCCATTTTCGATACAATTAAAAATAAATCCTTGTTTGGCAGAAAAATATTTAAATCCTTTAAAGGTGTGTTTATTTCTGTTATATTGGGTGGTGATTGGCATGATGTTCCCACGAGCCACAGTTTTTCTAACTTTTTATTATCTTTTAATAATTGTTGCAGTGGCAGTCCTGCCTCACAGTAATGAAAGTTCTCCATTACTAGCGATGTTATTGAAGTGTTCTCTGCTACTCCATTTAAAATGGCATTGGTGGTTTTACGTTCTGGATGCTCTATGTGACCATCTATGACGTGACCAAGCATGGATGGTCCATTAATATCCAATGATAGTTCCTCCAAAGATGAGGTACCAGCAATAGCCTCCTTTAGCTGTTCATCATCCTTTTCCCATTGTTTGGCATTAGCTTTGTCATACTCAACAGAACCTTTCAAAATAATTCTTTTTATCTGAGGCAGTTTCAAAAGTTTGATAAGTACACTGTAGAATTTCGGAGAAGAGATAAAACGACACTTGAATTCTTGTAATGTAACTACCGAAAACAGATTGATACACTTCAGAACAATTTCACTTTGATCCCAGGTTGATACACTTATACAAGATATTTTAACCTTTTTACAGTGTATTATGATTGGCTCTTTAATGGCTGCTTCAAGTAGTTTATCAGGTTGATACAGATGAATCGTATTCCATGTATCTACACCAGAGTTCTGAAGAAAGTACAGGAAACTCTGCATCCAATAATCCACATCATCATCATTAGTATAGCCCTTTATGCGCCCCATACAGATATCGCCATCAATCAAACTAGACGCCAAATCTCGACACTGTTCAGTTTTTTTGGTATCGTAAAGCGAACCAATTAATTCATGCAGTGGTTTAGGCTTGTCCATCATACTACATGAAGAAATTCCCACATAGGCCCAACATTCAACACAATCATCTCTTATACAGCGAATATCACGTAGCACTGGGAGTTGTTCACTTGGGCTTTCTATATAAATTTTAGAATATTTAGATTAAATTTAAATACTTAAAAGCATAATGATATACCTTCACTGATTTTTCTTCTTTTAGGTGGCTTCTCCAATGCGGAACTCCTACCTTCAGCACTATTGTTTTGGTTCTTTTTAGGTGGCTTTCCAGTGCCTCGTAATCTCCAATGATACAAATTACTAAAGTTGCACAGTCTCCATCCACAATGGTCATTGTACATCACTCCATCGCTACCTTTCAAAACAGAATCTGGTACAGTGTCGGCTGGTGATACAACTATAGTATATAGCCAGAAGAAAAAAAAACTGATAATGCCATATTCACTTATCAGCATGATTAAAAATAGAAACAACTATAGCAGTACAGTCTGCACTCCTCACTGACCACTTGCTGCATTTTACACATAATTACATAAAGCTTTTTGGCAAGGAAGAAGTAGACTAAACCTAGTGAAAAAAACTTGGCAATCAAAGGGTTAAAAATACAAAACATGAATAAAGGGCGTGGTCTCAGTAGCAAGCAACCATGCATACTTGTGTAGTTGAACCATTATCTTTTTAAAACACTATGACGAAGTGATTTGAATATACGGCTGTTAAACAAATTTTTGATCACTGATCAACAAACGAAAACCAATAATGCTCTGACAACACTGTGACAAACAGACTGACTATGTAGATACTGCATTTCTATAGCTTTCTCATTGTATGGCTTCCTATTTGAACTCATTGCAGGTCAGTATCCCTCCGCACTATATAGGCTTCGCCCCAGCACACTCAGGATAATTACACTGCATGCCTTGCATCTGACTGTGACTTACCACTAGCATCTATCCATCCATATTTCTCCTTTGCTTTAGGATCGTTCAGTAGATAGTCCTTAATCTTATTAGCAGTTGTAACCAATGATAGTGGTCTTCCTCGTAGTACTTCCATCAGGTGGTCCCAGGATACCTCAGCGTGTGATTCGATCCACTTGAACAGGACGTCTTCAAGCTTTGAGTCGTTACTTTTTGTTGCATTTATACCTTGCTGCAAACCATCACGGAAATTTTTATCAACCTTAAGCTTTCTACCAATTATCTCCCATTGACTAGAGTGACATTCAAGAAGATCAACTACGTCATCCAGTTCAGGTGGTTTACCTAATGAAATTAAGAGATCATTTAATATATTATATGGGCATATCAGCAGCATCTACTCATTAGGTGTTATTGCTGCATGCCTATACACCGCATTGTGTCAGGGGACCTGCAGAGCATATACACAACTTGAATTATTGCAACAGTGCAACTTATCGATCACTGAAAACTTGCTAATTTAACCCCCAATGAATGATGAATGAGAAGCGTATGCGCATGGGAGGCAATTTATAGCGGGGCTGCCACACCCTATAGTGATTGAGACCTCGGTATAATCAATATGAAGTAGTCTTGCAAGCCAGACTGTTTTTTCTTGCTTTTTACAACTAGGCAATAGAAATGGGCGGGGTCATATGTGCAGCAAGCATTTTAGTACACAATGGGACATGTATAATGTTACAGCTGCAAATTATATTTTTTTCTCAATTTTAAAAAAAAAATGCATTACGAAATTTTCTATTTATACAAAATTTAGTATACAGTGGAACCTCTTAATAACGGACACCTTGGGAGAATAGTCTTTGACCACTATTCAGAGGTTGTCCTCTCCTCGGAGGTCAACCTGTTTTGTACTGTGAATGATTTAATTCCCTTATTATAATAATGAAGCCAGCATCAGTATTGACTGAAAATAGTCAGAAAGTGGTAGTTTGCTTATTATTGTTTGAAAATAATTGGAAATAGTGATTTGTGATGATTTATTTTTTAATAATTATGATTTAACTAATTAATAATCATTAATAACGTCACATGAGGGCGTGACTGTCCACATTTGGAGGCCATTTTGTATTGATAATCATTTGTTTGGGACACAGGTGAGTGTCCGTTGTTTGGAATTCAGAGGTGTCCGTTCCTTGGAGGTTACTTAAGCATTGTTTAAACGGTAAATCAAATCCGTACTTTTAGTCTGTCCGTTGCATAGAGGCTGACCGCTCCTCGGAGGGTCCGTTATTGGAGGTTCCACTGTAATGTAATAAAGGAAGTACTGGAGATTCTAATTACAAAGGCAATGTGGGTGAAATTATTTCCTTCCCGTTTTTAAAATGGCTGCCCAAAGTTGAGAAATGTGCTTGTTTGATCCCGTTTGTATAGCTAACAGTAGGAGTGTAGGTGCCCAACAGTTTTAGAGACTGAATATGAATAGAAAATTTTCAGCCAGGTAAACATGCATATGATCTGAGTAGCTTAAGAAATGCTTTATATGAATCCATTGGCACGATGGTTATAGTATCTTTATTTCTGGTGGTTAGCTACTATGAGTGCCTCAAGCGCTTTCTCTACTCCTTAAGCATTGTATTTAAGAATTGAATTTGTAGGCTTCTAACAGTACAAGCCTTTAGCCTTAGTGAGATCCTTGCTTGGGTGCGAAGGGTGTGGCTAGCGAGACTATGACCCCCCCCCCCCCCCCATTTTCCCTTTTCTCTTTTTTCTTTCCTAGCAGTATACTGACTAACCTGGTCCTGGGTTGAGTTCAATATCTCCTGATAGAATCAGCACTATAACTAATATAATAGCCAGACTCCTCACCAGTATAGAACCATTAGCGGATCGCGCTATCGGATCTTCGGTTGATGTACCGGTACTTACACAGATAAAACCGGAACAGCGATGGTTCCAATGGCCGATACGGGCTCTCCACTGGCTAGTATCTATCATACTTTAGATCTTTGAGATTCCTCTATCCTGACTAAACTAGCCCGGGTATTTCTATTTTGAGGTTTGAATAATGACATGATAATGAGCATGCGCATGTTGCAGAGCAAAACATAAATGGGAGTGGCTTGTTAGCGCCACCATTTCTATATTAGTCTATTATTATTTTTTTCCTCATCGTACACATGCATTTGATGCCATTATAGATAGATTTTATGTAATAGTTTTAAACAAATCATGTAGTATTATGTGGCAGGAAAGCTGCTTTTTATAAACAATAAATATTTCAATTCTGTATATATAACAATGCATTATTTAAAAAAAACTATCAAAGGAGGTTTTCTTTTCTCGAGTGATTTTGATAATATCGTACTGTATGTATCACTGATCCACATTGAACAATCTTCATAAACATAATCATCACACAATCCAATCCCAATGTATTCAATGGAAGGGTGGGATGTAACAGCTGATGTAAACTCATCAAGAATACGATCATCCTTTATAAAGTCAGCTGTTACATCAGGATCAATTTTTACATCAATATAGATTGAGGATTCCTTTTTTACCAATTGTACTTGTAGTTCCTTGAGAGGGTGCTTGAGAAAGGACTGCAGTAAATTGTTCACTACTGAAAATATACCTACTTGCAGTTCATAAATAGTAGTCCCATATCTTTGTAGTCTATATACATTGCTAGGTGTTGCTGAATTAGGTAAATCGATCCATATATATAATGTGAGAATTGTAAGTGTTTTCGTTAGTTTTGACTTCATAATCTCGATCACTTTTTCCACTTCAAGACAGCTAACTGGTATTTTTAACACCTCCAGATTATTGTGGTGGGAAATGATGTCTAAAAATTTAGATGGAAACGATTTGGGAGGAAGTAAGTAAAAATTATGCCACTGGTTCTGAATATCCACTTTGATTTCAAGATGTTTCAATGATTTACCATTATCCACACTCAGTTTATGAATAAGGAAATCATGGATGGTGCTCAGGTGAGTTTCTGACATGCATTCTATTTCAACGATAAACACTTCTAGCAATGGTAAAGTGAATTGACTCACTTTTATCTCAGTCAGAGCCTCACAACCTATTATGTGTAATTGAGTCAAATTAGGTCGTACTTTAAATAGACATTCAATAGTTTCCAAGTAATTCCTTGCCATTACGATTGGTTTATATCTTCTAGCAGCAGGTCTACCGATAGAGAGCGATTTCAAGCTTTCAACTTTTGATACAATTGAATGTAAGCAGCCTTTTGTTGTCAAGTTTATGCCGGAGACATCCAAATACTCTAAGGGTACATTTATTTCTGATAAATTGAGCACTAGTGGTTGGCAGTGCTCTGCACAACCCCCACCCAGGAGCCACAGTTTCTTTAATTTTCTATTATCCTTCAATAATTGTTCCAATGCTGGTCCTGCTGCACTATAATTAAAGTTCTCCATTACTATAGTGATGTTATTGAAGTGTTTGTTGCTACTCCAGTTAAAATGGCATTTGTAATGGGTATGTGTTCACATGTTCCGCAACCTAAAGGACTACATTCAACTGATTTGCCGATTATTAATATTAATTCCTTCAATTTTACTGTATTAACAATAGCTTTTTCTAGCAATTCATGCTTACCACTTGCTTCATGATGAGGTGAAGAATAGTATTTGATATTTATACAAATTCTCTCTAACTCTTTGAATTTTAAGAGTTGAATCAATACATTATCGAAGTTCATAGAAGTGAAAGTACATTCAAACTCTTGCAAATGATCTTGTGAAAAAATTTCAATGCTTTTCAAAAAAGTTTCAGTAAAAAAATCATCGGTGGTTTTTTTGGACAGTCGTGTGGACATTTTAATCTTCTTACAGCATATAGATGTGATTGGCTCCGACTTAAGGATATCAATGGCTTCAAGTAGCTCACCCGTTAGAGCAAAATGAATTGTATTCCATGTGTTGATACCGGAGTGCTGAAGGAAGTACCATAGACTTATCCAATTAGGATTAGGAACTTTTTCACTATAATAAAACCTCACATCATTCAAGCAAATGTCTCCATTAATTATACTAGCCAGATCTCGACAATGTTTGATGTTTTTGGACTCGTAGAGTGAGTTCAATATTTTACACAATGGTGGCTTGTAAAATGTGGAACACTGATTATCATATTTTGGACATCGACAACGCAAATCCTCCAAATTTTGCTTATTGCTGTTTAGTTTTTTAACTAAAAGAAAAAGAAATCAGCAGAATAAATAGCTGTTAAATCTATACTATAAAGCTGGTTTTATGACATGCTGCATGTGCTTAGCTTTTTAATTCACCTTTATTAACATTGTTTACATTGGATTCCTCAGATGGTCTAAATCGACTAAGATTTCTCATTATCTTAGTAGACTTGTGATCACACTCCTCCCATCCACAACGGCCATTTTATCTGATTCCATCTCTTTCACTGTAATCGGCAGTGGAGCTTGCAGCTGGCAACATGTCATCACGATAAACTCCTTCAATTTCTGTGAAACAAAAACAATGATGCTACATGCATTATGCATATGGCTACTCTTATAGTAATCGATTTACTATAGCTAGCCACACCTTTTAAATGTTAAGCTAGCCACACCTTTTAAATGTTGAGGGTGTGGCTAGTGAGATTAGCAATAATGACACATACCAGACCATCCATATTTCTCCTTTGCTGTAGGATTATTCAGTAGATATTCCTTAATCTTATCAGCAGTTGTAACCAATAATAGTGGTTCCTCTCGTAGTACCTTCATTAGGTGATCCCAGGATACCTCAGAACACTGTGATTCGATCCACTTATCAATGATAACTTCAAGCTTCGAATCATCATTATTTTCGCCTTGTTGCACACTTTTACGGATTTTCATATTAACCTCAAGTTTTCTACCAATACTCTCCCATTGATCAGAGCGAGATTCGAGAAGCTTAACTACATCATTCAGCTCAGGTGGTTTACCTATTGTGAAATATAGCATATATCATTGTCAGATATAGCATTTATTTCCCTATATATCCACAAGCATCTCTGCCTACTCTAAACTAACCTGGTCCTGGGTTGAGTTCAATATCTCCTGATAGTATCAGCACTATAACTAATATAATAGCCAGACTCCTCACCAGTATAGAACCATTAGCGGCCACCAGTATCGCACTATCAGTTGATGTACTGTTATTAGATACATGGGGACAACTGAAACAGCGATGGTTCCAATGGCCAATACTGGCTCTCCACTGGCTAGTAGAGTAAAAGGTTAATGATCGGCCACGCCTATTGTTCGGACATGGCTACCAGCACCGCCAAGAGACGCAGTTGGATTCTAGCAGCAGTAAAACGTAAAACTTCAAGAAGTATTTGTGTATACACAAAACCACAATCCAAGGATTCCAGGTTTGGTTCTCAAGTTCTCACAAAATATTTTTCCGGACGACCATATTGTCGGACAGACGTGTAATAACGACGGACAAGAAGTCTCTTCCAGCATCCAAAGCAGAGCCGCCACTACTCTCGCTACTGGTAGGTAGACCTATCATAACTGTACAACTCCAGTATATTTTATTTTAACTGCTCTCTATACATTTCGTAAATACAGAGTATTTCGTGTCCTGGTTACCAAGGCCATTAGCGGACTCCCAGTGTTCGGACTGCCTTTTTTAAAAAAATGCTATTATAAGTTGCTGTGGAGTTGAATATTCAAATGAATAGATTTATATTCCTGATTTCTTCATGAGACATTAATGTACTAGTATTTATTGTGTATAATTATAATTATGATTATTATAACATTAATTTATTATTATTTTCTTGCTAATTAATTAGCTCCACCCAATTTGCATGATACGCATGCGCAATTAATATAGTCTCGGCGGAGCTTTAATGTTGTATTTTGGTAAGGTAATTACCATAATTATTCTATTTTTGTTATTATGAAAATTAATATTGCTTAATTTGCTGTAGGTACTTATTAGTCAGCCATATTAAAGAAACTTTATAAATATAGCCACATTTTCCAGGTAAGTGAAAGATCTGTATACTGACACGCATTGTTAAGCGGGCTTGCGGCATGCCCGGGTACTGACTCCACCCTGAGGACTCATAAGTATATATATTTATAATCAAGCTGTAATTATAGTAAGGTCCAATAAGATTGTTGTACAGATTGTAATCATTTGAATACAATAGTATTCACAGTTGAGAGAACTCACAGTATAATATGTACATGTGTTAGTATGAGCAGATCATTGTTGTCAACTACTTTAGGTTCATCAAGTTGTGAGTAGTGATTCTATTACTGAGCCCGGACACAGTCAGTTATTAAGCAGGTAGCCCCATATACAGTGAGTTAAAGGAAATTTATTCTCAAAAAATAAACTTTACTAATTATTTTTTTTCTTACCTAAATAGCAAATCATGGCGGCATCATTATACTCTTCGTTATCTGATCGCATAATTCGTTCTACAACTCAGAGGCCTGGTCCAGCCTCAGGCTACCATGCCCAGCATTCATTTTGTGATCGTTCTGGCAATTACAAGAATTGGACTGATGATACCTTAAGGCTGGCCTGTGAAGCTGTGCATAAAGGAATGTCTGTCCGACGAGCTTCTGTAGAATACAACATTCCTCGTTCCACTTTACATGACCATATAAGTGGTAAGATTTTATTCGGGGCCAAGAGTGGACCAAAAGCCTATTTATCTCCAAGTGAAGAGGCTGAATTGGCTACTTTTCTGTCAGGGATGTCATCAATCGGCTATTCTCATTCAGTTAAACAAGTATTAGAAATTGTTCAAGCCGCATGTAATGATAAGGGACTTGGGGTAACTGTTTCACAAAGTTGGTGGAAATCTTTTCGTAGTCGACATCAAGACCTTGTTCTACGAGTACCTGAACCGTTAAGTCATGCCCGTATCAGAGGTGTTTCTGAAACTGTTTTAGAAAACTACTTCGATTTACTGGAAGAAACACTAGAGAAAGCTGAACTCCTTGACCGACCTTGTCAAATATTCAACCTAGACGAGACAGGGTTCCCGTTGAATCCCAAGCCTTCCAAAGTCATTTCTACCAAAGGTACAAAGCACCCTGCATCAATTATAAGCTGTGATAGGAACCAAATAACTGTGCTCGCATGTTGCAGTGCAGGAGGCAATGTAATTCCTCCTTTAGTTATTTTCGACAGAAAAACACTGAAACCAGAACTCGCCACTGGAGAAGTCCCAGGAACGATGTACGGCTTATCGGATAATGGCTGGATAGATACAGAACTATTTGATGCATGGTTTGTAAACCATTTTCTAGTCTATGCACCTCCAGCTCGGCCAATACTACTACTAATGGATGGACACTCAAGCCACTTCTCACCACTCTTTGTTAATAAAGCAGCAGATGAACGGATTATCGTCTTCTGTTTACCTCCACACAGTACACATAAAACCCAGCCACTAGATAAGGGTGTTTTCAGTCCACTAAAGAGGGCATGGGGAGAGGTGTGTCATAATTATATGTTAAAAAATCCTGGGAAAGTTGTTACCCGATATCAGTTCTCACAATTGTTTTCACAAGCTTGGATGAAGGCAATGGTACCAAATAATATTATTTCCGGATTTCGAGTCACAGGTATTTATCCAGTAGATCGACACAAAATCATTCCTCAGACTCCTCCAAAGCCTCCCTCCATATGTGACCGTACAGGACTTAAGTTTGTTCCATTATTAACACCTATGCGTCGATCTTCTTTGTCTGCTGTTCGTCAATATGAATCTCCATCTTTGTTGACTCCCTGCTCCACTGATCCAATTACATTTGACAATGATAAGTTAATGTCACCCACGGAAAGTGATGGAGAGAGCCCTCCAGCTGTTCCTCAGCCATTCAGTGATGAGGAAATCATTAAATTTAGAAGGCGCATGGAAGAAGGATATGACATTGACACTGATGTTCGTTATAATCTTTGGAAATCTACACAATTAAAACCAGCAAGTGAAGCAAAATTGGTTCAGAGGCCTAAAACAACCGTCACCAAGATTTTGGCGTCATCTATTGCACAATACTCAATCAAGGTCCCCACAATTCCTCCAAAGACAACAGCTCGTGTGATTACCAGCGAAGAATGTCGACAGGAAATAAATGAAAAACAGAGGAAGAAAACAGAAGCGTTAAGACTAAAGCAAGAGAGGAAGATGATAAGAGAACAGAAACAATTGGAAAAAATGAAGGAGAAGGAAAGGAAATGCAAGTTATATAAACATGTATTAAAAATATATACTGAATAATGTAATAACAAAATGCCGCTTTCTGTAATGATGTATGCATCAAATTAATTTACATGCACTTTATAGGTCAAAATCATAGTGGTCGTAATAGGCGTACTACTGAGGTTCCTCCTCATCAGTCAAAGGAAACTAGTAGTATGTTAATGTGAG
>JAYJLX010056269.1:0-10385 GCA_036873525.1 Chalinula nematifera | reverse complement strand
ATATATTCTAAGCAGAAAGTAGGAGTGGATTCTTTTAAAGCTTGCGCTGTGTAAACATACATGTATATGCATACTGGGAAATTAAACAAGTTTATGCCTTCGAAACTCAGTGCTTCAAATGAATCTGCATCAAATGAACTATTCTTGTTCACTACCTGGTAAAAAGAAAGCTAACTAATCTATTCATTATAATTATCATATTCGATTCTATTTACAATGCATGTGGCATCCTCAGCTATAGATACTATTGGAGGTGACTTGTACTTTTTCAAGTGATCAGCAAGGGTAGCAAATCCGAACTTGCCTTCCTGTATACATATATACATGTATATATTTGTATTCAGAGATGAATAAATGATTAAACGGTTCTTTGAGAAGGAAGTGCTTCTGGAAGATTACTTTGAAGAAATTCATATGCCATTGATCCTGAATATATGTACAGCAATGTTGAAAACTTTTTTTATAACATTGCTATGTCTCCTATATACTGGTTGGTCGATTTGGCAGTATTCTGTTTTATATTAAGCGTCATTTGATTTAGAACTGTTTTAGACTGAGAGTGCTTTTGTTCAGCTGTTAGCTGATTTGTACCACCTAACGAATATACAACAGAGACATTACCAAGGATTTTTAAAAGCATTTTATTCTGATTATAGAGAATTTTATCTATTAGCCTCTCCTTTTATTAATTTAGAGGAGGGGCTTACTGAAATCCTGTTGGAGTTGGAGTAAATTTAGACAGATTATAACATACAAGAGACAGTTTCTTTGGTAAAAATGTTTTCTGGGTCTTGCACTACTTCATCTATCATTTTCTTCATTACCTTCTTATAGAATGTACAATAGTTCAGGCATATAGATACGACATCAACAGCTAGCTGATTTTACAGTAACAAAACTGCTCACTGGAATATACAATTCAAGGCTGTATATGATGGGTGTATATTGTGTTTGCCCATTTATTGTAAGCTCTGATGATGGGAGAATCATTTATTCTTTACATATTTTAGCATAATGCGATGCTCATCAATGATGTCAGATATTTGGAAGTGCAGCTTCAATGCAGCCTGATTTATTCAAAAGGCAACGATCAATATAGTGGTTCTTTTGTAGTTTTTTGTGTACATGTATGTATCTTTATACCTCAAAAAAGAATAATGCTGCTCATTAAGCTATCGAAAAACCACCCCTGATCCCCATAGGCAGAACACTGATAATACATGTGGCCCGGCCCTGCAAAGCATGTACAGTCAACCCAAAAGTATAATGTACACTGTACTACAATAGTTAGGACATGTCTTACTCTGTACTAAATTTGGGACATAATAACTGACTTCAGTAGACTAGTCATCCTACCCTATTAAGTGTATACAGTAACTAAGTTTGTTTATATACATGTGTATAGGTGACGCCAATTTGTGATACATAGATACCTCTTGTATTGAGTCTTTTTCTTGGCATCAGAAGGAGTTATATATCCCTGAAATGTACTCCCCTTTTTGTTTTGCACGGTCTCAGGCAATGTTTTTATTATGATGTTTGTAATCCATTTCCCCAGAAGTACTCTTGTTACTCTTGTCTTGCATGTAACTCTTGGCTTCTTAATTATAGTTTCACCATTGATGCTGATGGTTTCCATAATAAACCATATAAAGTTTATGGTGACTTATTGGCTGAAAGTGGTTTGTTTGTAGTATTTCTTTATTAGCCAGCTTTTTTTTTTCTTTTCATTCACTTCAATTATCATTCCGTTACCATCAACTTGCTCACATCACAATCCTGAGCTTTTTTAAAATATCCTTCTACATATATTTTGAATTCGTTGGTACTGTAGTTCAGTCTTCCTTGGATTAGGTTCTGGAACAGATCTTCGCCTCACAGTTTTCCCATGTATAATACAATTATCAAATAATTAACATTCCTCCTAAGATTACCTAAATTTGCCTAAATTTGCAATATTAAAAAAAAAATTAATAAAAATACGACCATGTACTACATAGCTAGCAGTTGAATGGCATTTGTCTTTCTGGTTCCTGGCAGCTCTTGTTACACCCTTATTAAATTCCACACAAAAAAAAGTTGACTGTCTGTCTCTCATTGAGGCAAAAGAGATCTGTTCCCTACAGAGAAAAAAAAATAAAAGTTGGTGGAGTTGAATTGCACTGTAGCCTCTGTCTAACACAAGAGAAATTTCCAAGGGGTCTGCATATCTGCCTCATATCAGTCCTCAAGGATTTTGTCTCGAGGGATGGTGTCTCTGCTACACTGTCTTATACGAGTTTTCATTGCCATCTAAACAGATGAAAACCTCCCAGTAATGCAACAACATATACCATCACTAAATGCTACCATCAGCTAGAGGGACTCTGTCATCCCTATACTGGTGCCAAACCTGGGAACTGTAGAATTTTTTTTTTGTTGTTATACCATTTACTCTTTCTTTTACAAAATGCAGACCTTTCCAGACAAACAAATCAGCCAATGAGTCTTGAACTTTAGCTCCCCTAGCCTTAGACATGACCTGATAGGGAGAGCTCAGATTACACAAATTTTGTCCTGCTGCAGTACCACCAGAAGCTAATAAGTCAAAAGCAGAGATTGCAGGCACTACTGAACATTTGCAGGACAACAATATACACAAGGTGTTTACCTTGTGTATATCATTGTCTTGCAATTGTTCAGCCATTCTATCAAGGCCATAAAATGCAGACGCAAGTACGTCTTTTCACCAGATTGACAAGGAAAAAGTATCGTCCTCGGACGTTAACCTATGTAAATGCTCACTCTGATCTCCTAAACTAATCTTTCTTTTGCATAAAGATGAAGGAAAGAAAATTTCTAACTTACATAGGTTGGGTATCATGATTATTTGCCAACCCATGCACGGTCTGTGACAGGATGTTGTGCCTGTATCATGAGTACTAATCTCCACGTGTAATAGTTCCATGAGTGTTTGTAACAGCGGGTACCTCTCCATTAGCTGGAACAGGTACATTATAGGGTACATTACTGTGAGCTAATTCTGTACTTACATCACTTCAGAGACTTAAAACTGAACTCCAGTCACCACACCATAAAATTTATGTAGTACTATATTCTATTAATGTGTATTTAAAAAATGGAATGATGGTGACATTCATTGCCTTGGAAAATGAAAGTTAAAAAAAAAAACATTTACCATGGCAACCGTGGGTCAAACCCAGTTTCAATGTTGAAACTAATTAGGTGGTCTATTATGTCTCTGGACCATGGCATCTCTTGTACAATAGCATCCAATCCTCGTTTTGTGAAGATAACTTTTAACTCCTCTACAACCTTTGTAAACAGTTCTTGCGTTTTGCACTCGGGCTTCAATGCTTTATGAAATCTGACAGCTCTCTCTAAGAATATCATTCTACTTCCATTGGTCTCCTCCAGTCGAATCAAAAATTCATGATCCAGTGTCCAATTCATCAGGTATTTAACTGCTTCATCCTCTTTCAGGTCGACTACCTCCAGTAGCAAGCTTCACGAATTTGATGATGTGGATGTGAAGATCAGCGAAATAATGTGGCCTTCACTGCAGCCGAATATTAGGTGTACTCCGCCTTCGTTGGAGTAGCCTTTCGCAAGATCAACCAGTTTAATAATTAACAGTCTCTTATCATGCTTTGCGAGCAAGTCAGCAGCATCAATGAAGAGACAAGGTGAATGGCCATGTTTCTTGGCGAATATTCGAGCCCTTTCTCCTAATGTCCTAATCACATTCATGTAGTCCAAGCTCTCCTCGTAGTCTACTGTTAGATTGTAATAGCCCTGAGCCCATGAAGGAAAGTATCTGCCTATAATGGTACCTATTATTGTCTGTTCCGTTCGCATTCCAATTGCCTCCGCTACAGTTGTCTTGGGAATTCATGTACGCCTTTTATTTCAAAGTATAGTGTCCCTTTGGGCGTACCATGGCAAGCCTGTTGAATAGCGAAGGTTTTCCCACTGCCTATGGGGCCGAGTATCACACCAAAACCATGACTCGTGTCAGTTATAAACGAATCCGTTATTGTTTTTATCAGCTCGCTCATGGCTCACTCCTGTCGACGATGTGTTTCTCAATGAAATTATCCTTACTCGGATCGTGGTCACAGTTTCCACCTGAGATTCTTATATCAAAGGCTTTCAACTTCATCCGACTATTGTTGTATAGAGCTGCAGTTCCGAAAACTCCCACTGAAGCCATATTCCTTTAGCTTTTGATGTATTCCACCATTGGGTTTGAGACACTAAAGCTGCTCTCATTATACTGGGGCGAGGAACATGCTTGAAGACTCTCCTTACAAACTCCATTTCGATAATCGAATTGATCAAAAAGTCAAAAAATGAAAAAAACTAAAAAATGTGGTATGGTTGTTGACTGGTTATATTAAGGGGGCGGTAGTGTTAATGCCCTAATAATTATGGTTAAATATTCATTTTTTTTTTGTAATTATTTTGTATCACTCAATTGATGTATGAAAGTATAATTTTTGCCAATGAAAACTTTAATGTATCTTACATTGTGCACAACTAAAAGATAACTGAAGCTAGCTTTAAATGTTTGAGAAAATTGACAAAAAAAAACCCTTGGTGCCGTCAGGTTAAATATGCACAATAGCGCCACGAACACTACATCTACCTCAAGTTTCTGGTCATTTCCTGACTAATTCACCTATGTTTGAGGGCCACTCGAAGAATTTCAGGTACATGAAACCCAGGATCTACACAAACATTCCTTTCGCAACTTTTTTCCTCTTTCTACACCACATGACTGTTAGAGGAGGTTGCTCACGCATCATAATGACACGTTGGTTTCTACCCGGTTAAAAATTCTGGCTGTGTTGAAGAATAGCAGGAACTTTTAACTGGGTAGAACCGGGTAGGACTTAATTGGATTTTTTGCTAATTTAAAACACGTCATTATGACGTGTGAGCAACCTCCTCTGAGCTGCGACTGTACTTAGCCTTTCGTGACTCTTTAACCCTTTTAGAGTTTGGAAATATTAAGTTATGAATGCTTTCCAGTTAATTAGCTCTAATAGAAGATGCACTTAAAAACGTACCAATGCAGTAAAGGGGGTTGAGTCTCCTTGTAGTTTGATATTTTTTGTCGGCAAGTTGTACATGTAATAATACTTGTATTTATTTCTTGAATATTTATCGTGTGCATTTGTTGAATATTTTTGTGGTTTTATTAAATGTTTGTTTTTCATTTGCAGGTAGATTCACCCTGGATCCCAAAACTTCTCGATGTAACACTCGAAGCATTTAAATTGTATCTGGAAGACAAAAGTTTCTTTGTTCCTCTGCTGTCTTGATATCCTGGTAAGAAGTCCACATTTGTAAATATCCTTGGGTTTAATCGTTTTTGTTAGTAAATAGTGGGTGTGTACCAAGCACACTGACAGGCTCAGTGTCAAATGTGGTTTTACACTTATTGTCAGGTCGAGTGTGTTTGTGAGTGTTTTCTTGCTTTACTTTTGTTAAACTAATTATTACGTTATAAGCCAACAGTTGTAACCTTTTATTTATTTTTCCATGTATAGGAAAAGAAGAGTGTTCTTAAAGTATCTGAAATAGATAAGGACAAAAGTGATTGTGCAAGAGAAAAGGTAACTTACTTATGATTATCTCTTGAGTAACCAAATACTACCAATACAGTGGAACCCTATGCAAAGGACACCTTGGGGACAGAGAAGTGTCCTTTGTAGAGAGGTGTCCTTTCTACAGAGGTCAATTTATACAGGAAATGCTATTTTTGGGAAATAAAATAGTGTCCTTTAAAGAGAGGTGTTCTTTATAGAGGGGTGGTTCTTTAAGAGGGGTTTGTTCCACTGTATTATTTCAAATCCTCAACACAACATAAACAGACTTTTAAGTTGTTATAGCAACACTTGTGCAAATAATTACGTGTACATGTTAAAGCAATAGCTTGTGTTTCTCTTGTACTATTTTATTACTTATAGACTAGTCCAGTGGCTGAAAGGAAACTCCAAAACGACAGTATCCTTGTTAATGTCAACTTGTTGTGTATTGATGTATAAAGTATAAACTAGAATGTTATAGCTTTTTGTTTGTCGTGAAGTGTCACTAATACAGTATCATTAAACAAAAAGTCAAGAAATGAGAAGTGGATTAAATTATTTTGTCATGTTCATTATTTTCACGAGTTAATGTTATTAATTAAACACTTGTCCATTCATTGTACAGAGTTTCAAATTGTAATATCATAAATTCTACTCAATTTGCAAAATTGTTTTACTAAAAATTACAACCATGCTGCTCTGTAACCGGTACAGCTGCACTGTTAGTATGTATGTTTGTATAGTGTGCGTGTGTATCCATATGGTCGATTCTCTATGTACTGCATGCAAGAGTGGACCCATATGTACGACGGAGCCAACCACGTCTACTCTACAAGTACTTGATCTCGCTCACACAATCCCTGTCATACTGCTCTGATGTCATTGTCCTCATTATGCTCACAAGTATGATGTCAGTTTTTGTAGCAGTTAATGTGTCCCGGTTGGCTAGTTTCTCATTGGGTGAGTTAGTGGGAGAATTTTTTAAAATCTTCCCTTCTGGCTAGTTTACGGCAGAATTAGAGTACTGTTTCTGGTACTACACTATCGTGGGTGACTGTATTACAGCTAGCTCTATTAATGTATCCCCCCGCCCCTCACACTTTTGAGTATAATTGACTATTATTCCTCCTGAGGGAGTTATGGTAGTCTTTTGGAGTCAGACCCACAGAAAGGTGTTCTGAGGACATATGACTATCGCTTGTTCAATGAAGTATCACTTGAACCACTTCATTAGTTCACATGCAGATTGCTGTGCTCTTTCCCTTCCACCACTAGCAATTCATCACATGCCGGCACTAACACAAAAAGCGCCGCCATTTTTATGCGTTGTAAGCAATAATAAGTGTCTCAAGCATATCATCAACCACAAGGCGATACTTAAACTAAGCTCATGCATTTATGGTCAGTCATGTCCCCAGACCCACCTTTATGGTCAGGATATTCGACACTAAACAGAAGGATGGATGGGGCTGTGACGACCTGTGATAAGGGAGGGAACACTGTACATTGCATACCTACCCTCTATATTAGCGTACCTATACCACTGCTATTATCCTTGGTACTAAAGTACCTATACCCTTTAAGGTATTAACATGCCTACCCTCTAGTTTACCTACTCTCAACATTATTATGAATTTTCAACCAATAAAAAATTCCATCCTTTTCCTACCTTCCTTGTTCAAAATTATTGGTTTTAAACCCGTATACAAGAATCTTTTGTTCACTACTCATGGACTGAATGTTGAAGTTTATATGGGTCGAAAATTTCTACGTATGTTACTAGTATCGACAACGTACAACATACCAATGCCCTCTATAGTAAATTAACATTAAAGTGCAGCTACATGTGGGTGGTGAATATGGATGGTCATGCATACTTGGCGGCATGTAATATGTGATTTGTCCTCAGTCTAGCTATCCTATATGGACCTTAACCGTCCTTGTCCATTGATTTCTTCCCCTTCTTAAACGATTACGAAAGTGTTTGAAAGCCATAAGTTTATAACATTCATTCTATCTTCATCGAATTCTGCTGTGAAGCATACATATAGGATATTCCATTTTATAGTTTGAAAGTACATAACTATTAGTATGTGACTGAAATACACATACTGTACAGTGTACGTCACTAACAAACATTGTAGTGATGTATGGCATTTAGGTGATCGAACAGTGGGGCATGCATGGGTAACATTGATTAGGTTACGTAACTGTACAGTGCAAGCACATACATCAAACGGATCCATCGCTATAAAGTATAATGAACAAAATGCAAAAACATGGTCGGCAAATCTCACAATTAATTTAAAAGTATACACATGGAGCTATATCAAAAACGAAAAGTGTAATACAATGTAAATAATCAAACCAACTTTTTACAATAAAAAAAATGAAAAAAAATACAATGTACTCACTTATCAAAATTGAGAATATAGCATTACAGTTGATATAGTCTTGGCAATTTTGTAATCGTTAATTGGTCATCTTTTGACATTTTGGGGAAGAGCATGGTGGCTTCAGGGCTTGTACTGCATGTATTGAAAGGAATTGGTAAACATAAACAACATAAGTAATAGTTATATCACGCCAAGGAGTGCTGTTTTTAATTTATAGCCACCCAGCACCAATCACAAGGGTGCATGCGTAGCACCCAAGTGGGAGATGGCTGTAAATTATAGCACAAGTAGGTGTGATATCTTTCATTATGTGTGGGCGACATTGTGTGCATGCGTGTACGTGACCTTTCACTTTTCTCCATTGAATGTCTAAAATGGCTTGGGCATTCTTGTAGCATTGACAATTGAGCTTAAAATTGTCCTGAAAATTTTTTTGGACAACAATGCTGAAGAGAACGAATGCAATCTTTGTGGTGCAGCTTTGCTGATCAACATGCTCCGAAAAACGTCAATAAACAGTAAGCTTCCCGTTTACATGGCAAAGACGTATAGTTTAAAATTTTAATTTTATTAATTATTGTTATTATGTATTAATTGTATATAGTCTCTGTGGTCTAACCACAGGGTATAGTATCTGGTATACAGTGCCTGTGGTTACTTTGATATCGCCCATGCATAGTGACATATAGCACAATATATAATACTCCTTATGGTACTCTGTGTTGTCTATATACTAACAATTATGTAATACTATAAAATTATAGAATACTCAACATTACCCTCCACCTGAATCGGTAAGTAATTTAATATACTAGGCACATACACACATTCATACTGAAATTAACATACCACTCAATGCCATGAGCTCCATTCATGACTCTTCCAGCTCCTTTATCCGATGTCATTAACCGAGGAATAAAGAAATTGAGAGCTCTAATATGATTCAGGCTAATGTACCTGCAAATGAAAAGAAACAATTAACAAATGAACAAAACTATTCAACAAATCAACGAAAATATTATACAACTACATGTACATGTAGCAAAAATAATTCGATCACAATTAATTTTTATCATTTTTATGACTGATGAAAATTTCCCATGCACTGACTGACAATTCTAAAACTACGGTATTCAACAAACAAATAGAAATATTACTACACGTACATATGTACACACATGTTTAGCTGGTTGACAAATTGTGGTTACAACAAAATCAAATTGCAAAGAAACACAAATCCCTTTACTAAGTTGGTAACCACACAATATATACATACTGTATACAGTGATGCACTGTTAAGTGCATCTTGTTAATAAGCGCATTGCGATTGCCTGACCCTTACAGGACAAACCATGGTCAGCATATTCTAGGTTATTTTTTTTTTGCTTATGAAAGACAGCAAGCAGTGAAAAGTGGACATGGAGGATAAGCAGATTTACTGCTAGTTAGTTAGTAACCTGTTCTCTGTAACCAAACTGATAAACTTTTTGAGAACAAAGCCAATCATGACCAATACAAGCTGTTTCTTGTCCTTGTTTCAGCATCTGGATAATCTGAGTAATATTCAGTGAAAAGGAGATCTTAATTAAATAAGTTTTTGGCTGTTCGGTAGAATTTTTTTTGGTATTAGTACTGTACACATGTATACGTCTATAAAAAAATTGATGGAGATTTAATTTGTCTGTAGGAATAGCATTTCGTTTCCTGGTTATGGATGTTTGAAGTGAACACACGATTTTTTCCCTGAAAGCATGGTTTAAGTAATGTGTTTGGTTGAATCGTCCTGAAACATGATCCATTGGTTGTAGAAGTACTGCAGTTTTTTCTAAAAGTAAACTATGTGCTTAATTGCAAAGTTTGTAATCGTTTCTAAATCACTAGCAATAATAGCATTTATCGCAAGTGATGACTTTGTACCTAGCTGGAGCTGCATTTTCGAATCTGTATATTACTGCAGTTTACATTGGATATACATATGTGTGCATAGTGAGGGGTTCACATTTTTAGTGCAATAGATTCTAATACAATAAAATCACCTTAAGCATTCTATTATACGAGTCACTATTACTCCATTACAATAGAATTATCTACATGTATTTCACAAATAACACCAGTGCAGTCTGAAAGGAATCTAAAAGAATGAGTTAAACAGGTTGTGACGTCTTTGTGCAGTCTGCTGGACCCTAATGAGGCGATTGTGAATTGCAGAACCGAACTGTGATTATACTTGTTTTTCCTTATTCTTTCAATTAATTTCTGCTGAAACGTTAACATTATAACAACCATAGATGCATATGTCATTGCAAATCCCGCCCACAACATTTAAGCCCATAAATAAGCAGAAGCTGCCTTTTTCATCTCCAAAAAGGAAAGTTTCTAAAAAAGTAACCACATT
>JAYJLX010056236.1:0-10393 GCA_036873525.1 Chalinula nematifera | reverse complement strand
ATAATTATACACACATACATACACACACACACACACACACACACACACACACACACACACACACACACACACACACAGAAACACTATTATAATAAACAAAAGCAATGCAAAAAGTTGCAAAATGGGGAATCAAAGGGTGAATGAAGGGGTTTTGAATGAGGGGTTATAGAGGTTATTGAATGAGGGTTATAGAGGTTATTGAATGAGGGGTTATAGAGGTTATTGAATGAGGGGTTATATAGGTTATTGAATGAGGGTTATAGAGGTTATTGAATGAGGGTTATAGGGGTTATTGAATGAGGGGTTATAGAGGTTATTGAATGAGGGTTATAGGGGGTATTGAATGAGGGGTTATAGAGGTTATTGAATGAGGGGTTATATAGGTTATTGAATGAGGGTTATAGAGGTTATTGAATGAGGGTTATAGGGGTTATTGAATGAGGGGTTATAGAGGTTATTGAATGAGGGTTATAGGGGTTATTGAGCACAGGTATACATACAAGCTAGGGAAGAGCTATAGGGTTATGTACAGCACTCTGATGCACAAAGCTGTATTAATTATTATTAATGAATCCAATGTGTACACAAAAACTGCTACGTGACCAGTGATGTACTTCGCTAATTAACCCCAAATTATTCTAAGGGACAATTTTATTACCTACTAATTTACATTAATTACCCAACTAATTATTATCCTGAGTACATATCAAGTGTCCACAGTACATAGCGCTGTTTAAATTATAGTGTATAATTAAATGTTCCGGGCGTTTGGCGGGGTGCTGTATCAGTCATTAGTTGAAATATTAATTTCACTATTTTATCAACTGTGCTGACAATTTCCTGATTTCCTGATACTAATTGATTGATCACATCAACAACGTAACCATACATGCATGCATGCACATGTATGCCTGTCTTATTTTCCCATGCATATAATAATTCTTGTTATCCATTATCTGCATGTCTACTTTTCCTCCACGTTAATATCCCCATGTTAAATAGATAATAATTGGTTAAGCGTTGTGATAGTAATAAATGCTTATGAGTAGGCATAAGAGGTTAAACAGTATGCCCGGAACAGCAGCTGATCAGCTAGTACATGCATGTACACACACACATACCGTAATACATTCATGTATGCATGTCAATGATTTAAAGAACCTGTAAAAAACAATTTTAACAAGAAATATGCATTGTGTGTATAGGCTGGTGTATTAATTATTTTTAATTAATTTTTTTTTAATCAAAAACAATGTTATGGCTGCGTCAAAACACTAGCTGAAAAGCCCCATAGCTATTATTGATGTTCAGTGCTAAAATTGGATAATGTGTGGTGTGTGTGTGCATCATAGTGCCAGTAATCTTGGTTGTTAGTAATTATTGTTAATGAATGAGTTTATGCATTATATTGCGTAATTGGCCTTTAGGTGTCTGTGTTGTGTGTTTTGACTTACAGATAGCTGGTCAGTACTTGGTTCCCATGTCAAAAGAGTGGGCATATTGGTACATTGTGTTTATAATCACCTGCTTCACTAAACTACAACAAACCCCAATCTGTAAGAGTAAATATGCCGTTCTCACAGCGCACCGACTGGTCTGCCCCGAGAGCTGATAAATGAACTGTTTACAAACAAACTCAAGGAATTAATGCGTTATCACCTGTCATAAACCGCATGTTACTGCTCCTTATAAAGTTGGTAATCAAAAGAAATGTGCCCTTTCAGGAGTATGAATGTTTTGTCTCAAACATATGGTGTTAAGTTGATGGGTCATAAACAGATTGCTTGGGTCTCCCGGTGCCGGGATGTCTGACCCGCAACACCTTAAATAAATTGTTTAGACCTTTGCTTAACAGTGGGTTATCCACTCACTCGACCTAACGTCATACGGGCATGCAAAAGACACAAGACCATAACTAGAGAGCACAGAATAGTCAGGGGCGGAGGGTAGGGAGTGGGTGGACATAAGGGGGGGTTTGTGTACAGGCCATATGGGGTGTCATGTGAGTGCATTAAGTGATTAAAGGTGTGGTAGATACACGAAACTGACAAACAACTTAAGAGGGAGACCTTAATTACATCAGAAAGGGAATCACAAGAAAAACAATGAATTGAATTACAGTTACATAGTGGATCAATTAATCGCTAATTGCTTTTGGTTTTTTTGTTTTTTTTTTCCTATACAATAGCTTAACAATTGAATCTATAAAAATACTACTTGTGTGTGTAGGTAGGGGGCTATAGGATTACATTAAAATAACATATCTATTAAACCAAGCTATAGGCTATATACTATGAAGGGCTTTACAATCAATAGAGGACCTCAGAGCAGGTTAGGGGGTATTACCATAAGGGTATGCATAGTGGAGCACTACCTTTCTTTGGGAGGTTTTTGTATTACTGAGGATTATGTCTGATTAGAGGGGTTCATAGAAACAATATGGTTTTTTTAAGGATGCTGATGGCTAGACAGCTAGGGCTGGGTTGGATATTGGCTAGGATAGAGTTCAAATTATGAAAACCAAAATGGCACAAAATTCCCAACCTCCACTCAGTATATTGTGTATAATAATTATGTTATTAAAATATATGACTATACAGTTGCAGGATTATAAATTTTAATGATTATGACTATAGAGTACATGGCATATACTTCTGATTCCAGCTATACACGAAAAATTAGATTACCTAGAGCTATATAGTGCTACATGTTGAAATGAAAAATTTGTTTAGGCTTGTCTGTAATTATGGATTGGACTCCCTACATGATGTAATTAAGGTAGAGGTATAAGCATGCAGCTATACAGTGAGGTATATAGGGTATTATGTATCTAATAATAATTATATTCATTAGTATCCATGACAACAATAACTTGCCTGCAAAACTCTTATACGAAACACTGCGAAATGGTCAAAGGAAGTTGAACCATACTCTAAAGCGCTAGCATGAGGTGGAGAGATGGCTGCATGAGTTGGCTGTCCTACATGGTGGCAACTGAAATCAACTTATAATACATCCTAAAAAACACTAAGGAACACACATTGAAACTCAAACTAACAAGTAATATTGAATTAATTCACATACTTGTAGTGATACTATGGTTTCCCCTGGCAACCACACAGCCAGGTTATTATAATCAAAGGGAAAAGTGAAACAAGCCATTGTATTGAAGCAATTATCATTCCCAGTTCACCATGGCAACCAATGACAAGCAAAAAGAAGGCTTCCTTTGGTGTGTAATGCATGATAGGGTGATTATACATGATAAATAGCAAAAATAAGTTATCATATCTTATATGTCAGGAGGGAAGCCATTTTTTTTTTCCTGTTTAGTGGGTAAATATTGCTCCGGTGTTGAGTATTAGTAGTGATAAACGGAATTGTCTCACTATACCATGATCTCATCGATTCTAGTTGGGTTCTATGGTTTACTTTAGTTCCATGAATCTGTTAATCTATGTATGTAGCTAATATTAGTCCACCTACTGATACTGATGAAATAATCGAAGTGATTTCCAGGAATTTTGAGTAAGAGTATGTAAGCGTATGTGAGTGTGCAGTGTATGTGAGTGTGTGTATGTGCGCATGAGCTCATAGCCAGTTGGAGACAGGACAAAGTGATTCCATCCATGACCAAATCTGCATTTGTTAGGTAGCCCATTGAGACTGACAGGCTATATACATACATGCACCAACCTTAGTGTCTCTTAATTTATACTATATTGCATTAAAGTGCATTGTAATATCTCTTAATGGATTCCTTTCCCAAGAAGTCTCTCTCGCCTTTATACCATCACCTCTAGGCCTCCCAGTTCTTTTCCCTCCCTTTTCATTCCAACCCTATAATATACCTAAGACCCTTATAATAGGAGAAACCCATGCTCTAATTAGGTATATAAAAACCAAACACTTGGTTTAATATACCTTATGTAGAGCAGAGATCATAAATAACAGCAGTAGCTGATTATATTCAAAATTGATAATATTGTAATCATAGTGTAAATCAAGTGTTACATACCAGCATGTATGCTTTTTATAATAGTATGCTTTTAGCCATTGTTAACATACATTAGTCATATATTTTATAATTACACAGTCATGTATATATCATGTGTCAATAAACATAGCACGTTACAGCATGTGTAATACTATATACCTATATAATTAACATAATTGCTGTTTCAGTCAACTGTTTAACAACACTGCTCACCTTGTGTTTATGTTTATTTTTAAAAAGGAAGTTATTAACAATATAAGTTTTGTAATTATTTGTGTACAATGTATATGATTAAGTGTGTGTGTGTGTGTCTGTGTGTGTGTGTGTGTGTGTGTGTGGGTGTTATATTACTATACTATACTATACCCAGTAATGTAGTTATCAATAATCAAATACAAGAAAGGAAGACAGTTAATAAAATCATGCCCATCCACCCCCATACTTAATATCCATTTCCTGCTTTGCACCTGTAGCGGAATTATTGAGATAATTAGGAGCACTCATGCACACCAGCACAGTTTCCTGGAAAAAATTGTCCAAATTTTATGCATTATGATTATAACATATATACCGCCCACGCATCATATATGTAGCAAATAATGTATTTGTATTATTAATAGATGTCAATACATCCCGGCTGGCCTCAACGTTAACCAGTATAACACTGTATACAATATAATCACACTAAGTAAAGCAATAGTATTTTTTTTTTACCGATAAACAATTATGCAAGTAGTCAAAGACTAATATAAAAGCATATCGATAAATATCCATTTATAAAAGCCATAACACAGAATTTAAATGCATTACACAAAGAGCTATACAGTCAATAAAATCCACATAACAGTATTATTTAGAAAACGAGCTATACTAGGGGAAAATGAGGAATGTGAAAACATTATAACATAATTAGATTGTGAAATCGTACATAGGTACAAGAGGAGGAGGAGGTATATGATTATAAATTGTAAAAAAGAATTATAGTTTTAAGTATAACCTCCTTATTGCTCGTAGTGACTGTAATGGTTAACATAGATTAATAGTCTAGGCAAACTTCTGGATTTTTTTCAATAGGTTGATTAGAGTAATTAAGTATGGGGAACTAACACATGGTGTATGGAACATGAACTAAGTCATGTGAAACCATTGCCCTCTGCCAAAACCTGGCAAAATAACAAAGAATGAATTAATTGTTCCACACAGCCAAGAACATTCCCTGCGATTTCTGTAGTACAATGATAATAATAATAATACGTACCAAAATAATAATAGAACAGTCAGGACAATAAGACAATCAGCAGTTAGGGGTGACACATATGCTGATAAATGCCAGCTACACCTTCAATACATCACCATTGATAAAAGACCACATTACATTGTCTATTTGTGTCACGACTACTCACGAGTACTTGCCTATTACACAAATAGACAATGCAACGTGGTCTACATCAGTAGTGGTGTATTGAAGGTGTGAAAACAGCAAGTTTTGGCAACATTTCAAGGGATATTATAGCAAGCTATAGGGAAAAACACAATGACCTTATAAAAAAACCCTTATAATGTAACTAATTAGTAATTCTTATTTGAGTTTTGCTATTAACAACTTCAGTATCGATTGCTATAGTAATGTGTAATACAAAACTGACTATAATATAATTACAAAAGCACAATAATTTTAGACAATTACACCATTAACGGTTGATCAAAAAGTATTTATAATTATATGTAATATAGACTATAGCTAAATTATATCCATATATACAGTGGAACCTCCGGTAATGAAAACTTTAATGAAAACCTCTGTATAATGAAAAGATTTTATGGTCCCTTTCCCATCAAAACAATGTTTAAACAATCTCTCTTAAAAGAAAACCTCTGAGGTAATGAAGTAGTTTTTTGGTCCCAAAAGTTTCATTATTCGGAGGTTCCACTGTAATTATAAGGTAGATGTACAGTAACAGGTGCATGGTGTGACATGTACAGTATAACCACAATATAGATATAGATTGGCAATTTACAAGCTCATGTGAAATCCATTTTTAAGCAAATGTGTGTACTGGAATTGTATTCTGGAGGAATTAATCCAGCCTCACCACAAGCAACTGCAATGTGCTTTTATAATGTGTGTACAATGAGTGTTGGGCTCCACCTTTCAACATGTTACATTATCTCTAAGTCCATTTTTAATGAACATGGATTTTCACCATTATTAACCACTTGATTGACCACGGGCAATCTTTCCCATCACAACAACAGCTGGGCAACTAAGGCAACAATCCCATAGAAGCTAGGTTTTGCTTGTATATGACTGATATATGATATCAAAACCTTGACACTAGTTAGACCTGATTGAGATTACATAACAACAATTATGATTGAGTTTCCTGATGGTAGAAACTATGGGGAATTTTTTGTACACAGTGTATGTATGTAAGCAGATAGTAATAACAATATAAATTAAATAATTAAATTATTGTAGTACATGATATTGAAAATGAACCTTGTCTTAAGAAGCACTAACATACCACACACAAACCATAGTATACTATAACTTAAATTATTTAGCCACACACATGCACACATGATGGCAATTCATGCATGCATGCATATATATAGTGGACACTCCGATATAAGGACATAGCCATAAGAAACCTTTCAACAAATAATATTCCAAATTATTGGTTTTCAATAACCTCTATAGGACAACCTTTTCACAAAAGACAATAAATACGTGGGTCTCAAAGTATTCTTTTTTTAGAAATTCAGCATACTTTAGATGATGACATATTTATCAATAATTAAAAATTAAT
This sequence comes from Chalinula nematifera, assembly GCA_036873525.1. NCBI lineage: Eukaryota > Metazoa > Porifera > Demospongiae > Haplosclerida > Chalinidae > Chalinula > Chalinula nematifera. The sequence continues at coordinate 3,586 of JAYJLX010056236.1, read as the reverse complement.
GCAGCTTTACAAAGCTGAACTTTGAATGAGATTAAAAACAAGACTTCCTCTAATGCATGGTGGCACCTGTATGCTTGTTGAACACATACAATGGCTTCATAACAAGGTACATTGTGTCACCCTTTGTGTATATGAGTGTGTGTGTGTTATATACACATACACCTTATAAGTAGCTGATGACTGAACTTTGTAACCAAAAGAACAGATGTTTAAGATAACGTCCAAACCCACCATGTCTGTCACTTTGATATATCCAATCAATGCTACATCATGCAGTACAAATATATACCAATAATTAATGTAACCCATACCACCAAGCCTACATGAAGTGATTGAAAACTTGATCAGTATACCATATGGTACGCTGAAGCGGCCATAGCGGGATATATTACTAAAGGTGCACTCCATCAGATTCTGGCCACTATATAATTTCATTATTATTATTCAATAATAATGGTGGGAATTATTGCAGACACTGCGCAGATTGAACACATGCATGCCTGATTTATGGTATACATGCATGTATTATTAAGATGTGCAGACACCTTGAGGCCTACATCCTACACTATATTGATTTCAGGGGTGTCTTGCAGGTAAAAAAATTGTAGTATTTTGTCATGATACAAGAATCAAAGAAATGCTAAAAGGTAATGCGCAATGCTAAGGTCTCGTGCATGCAAGGCCCATGCATGCATGCATGCACACATGTACGTATATGCTATTACTGCTGTATAATTGTTATATCTACATACAGCCAGTATAGTAGCTAGTAGTTGTATATAGTAGCTAGTAGTTAGTAGAAACTAGTCGTAAATTGCCATCTAAAAATGGTTACTTATTAGAGTCAAGACTATGCAGAAGCAATACGATTGAACACTGTATATCAGAGTTATTTGTTACGTTGTGGGCATGGCATCACTGAGTATTGCCTTTGGCTCGATATAGCGGCAACTAAGTGCAACAGACATCCCTAATGCAAGCCAAACTGATACTACATATTATCTATAGCTAAAACCTCAATGCAATGCTGTATGTATGGAACAATTGAACCATAACAATTACATATGGTCATCTTACAGTATATTCAAGTATAAAAGAGCTTCATTGACAGCCGGTTAAGCTATTAGTATATCATTACATTACATGTATTGTAGATGGCCTAAGTATAATTATTAACTATTGGCATTTTCGGACTCCGGCAATCCCATAACATAGTAGTACTATCTTGAGATATATAATGATGTGTTTCTGACTGCGCGGTATGTTCCAGATGGTATGGTAATTATCACAATGAAGTAATCCATAAAACTTCACAAAGAGCTAGAGTGACCAAAATTCACACACACTCATTATAATTCAATTAAAACTGAGAAGGAAAAAAACAAAGTGGTTAAAAATCAAACATGCACGGCCAAAGACATTGTTCATGCAACCCGCTATGTATATAACATGAGAAAACCCCCCAAAACCCAAAAAACCACACTCATTCCTACTATGAAAGTTGCTAACGCACTTTCAGATTAACCTTATAGCTACAGACATATACTGTAATGCTGACAGGCTGTGTCATAATAAAGTATTGATGCACCACAAGGAAATTAACCACTGAAATATGATATAACTATACATTTCTGGTAATTTACTGCTTTAATTGAACCCAATGCAATGTAACAGGTATACCAGATGGTGATTAGGCCTGCATTGATTGTGTGCTTTGGTGCATGTAATAAAGTTCATTGTCTGAATTACATATAATTTTAGTCTTACACCCCGAACTCCACCCTCCGTTGATTAGGTATATAGCTAGGACTAACAAGGTTTATCAATATAGCAATTTAAAACATTATTGTTAATTTTGGGAAAATAATAATAATAATAAAAATAATAAAAATAAAAATAATAATAATAATAATAATAAAATAGTAATAATAATTACTAGTCTCCTTGTAGAATAGCTAAAATTCACGCAAGTTAAGTGCAATTCATGCAATAAAACTTAGGAAGAGGTAAAATGATCATGCAGAGTTGGGTCGGTCTAACGATACTACATTGTGACGAAGAGGGATTGGAGACACTACAAATGTCTGTAGGTGTGTCAGTAGTTGTTCTGATGTTAATCGTTGACTACGATTATCATTAATACACTGTAACACAATATCCCTCATCTCTATCCAGTCAATGGAGTGAGCTAATTTAGTACGTTTTTCCTTAACAGAATCCGGAGCACGACGCATTGTCATTTCCGTTAATAGTATTCCAAAGCTATATACGTCCATTGCTGGGGTGTGGTCACTAGGGTTCCTGGCTTCAGGAGCTGAATAACATGAATTACCAGGAGCCTCGGCATGGATACTGGATGATCCGAAATCTGATAACTTGGCCCTCCATCTACCATCAGGAAGAGGCTCCATCAGTACATTAGGGCTACCGATGTCTTTGTGAACGAGTGGTTCAGGTCTCCATTGATGAAGGTAACACATTGCAGTGCATATATTGGAGGCGATATCAACGATTTGTGGGCGTGTCAGTGGGGTGGGTGTAGTCTTGTGGCCATATAATACACTGTATAAGCTGGTAGCCATTAGCTCGTAAAGCAGTGTTGGTTTGTGAATATCCCCCACACAGCCTATGAATTGAACTATGTTGGGATGATTTAGGGAAGCACACAGTTCCATTTCTTTCTCAAATAACTCCTTATTATATCGTCCTGCAATCACTGCATGTAATGTCTTTGCTGCTACTTTAACATTGCGAAACATGGCTACCCTCACTTCACCGTACGCACCATTACCGAGTCTCGTATCCATCATTTTTAATTCTCTTTCTTCGAAAATCCATGGACGACTTCTCAGAAGCTTTTCCTTTTCTTGAGCATCTTTTTCGAACTTCTTCACATCACAAGCACTCTTTTCAAGTTCCGTTTGTAGCCGACCCATGCGCATATCTGTCACTTTGATATAAAGCTCTTTCTCTTTGACAGCTAATTGAATGATTTCATCTTTTTTTTGAACAATTTTATCTTTTTGTTCAATAGTTTTATCTTTTTGTTCAATAGTTTCATCTCTTTGTTGGATCGTTCTTTCCTGCTCGGATATCGTACCAGACAGCTTTCCCACTTTTTCTCTTTCGTCATTCAGTTCCTTTACTAACTTAGAAATTCTTTGATCCTTTGTACTGATCTTTTATAAAAAGAAATGCCAAATATTAGATTATCAGTGAAATTGATGGGCATCATTTAAAACTATGTTACTTTGGCGAAGTTATAAGGATACCATACATTATAGTATAATTATAAAGCTCTTAGCTTGTCTTACCTCTTGCATTTGTTGTTGTTGTTGAGAGTGTTCATAATGGTCGCGCTCAACGCTTGTATTCTCCTGCTCTGTTCTTGCTCGCATGAGGCTCATCATAACATACTCCTTCAAGGTACTGGTGTTTTCACATTTTATATAGTCAGATACAGCCCAGTTGCCATTCCTGTGTACTGTATACATAGTACAGTACACTATTACATACAAACATACATACATACATACATACATACATACATACATACATACATACATACATACATACATACATACAT
>JAYJLX010056225.1:0-10398 GCA_036873525.1 Chalinula nematifera | reverse complement strand
ATTCCAATGATGAGTAGCAGCTGGGTCCGCCCTCCAGACAATCATTACTGATAATGTATACCTCACTCTTAACCACATCGTAGGTCGACCACCCTAATAGCAGTAGCAGGTACAGCATCTCTATTAGTTTAGCACTACCTGAATATCATAGTCATTTTATAGAGGTTTCATTTTTTAATGAATAAATTTATTAAATAGTGCATGATTTTATAATAACTATCAGTTGCTTTTTGCATCACTGATAGCCGGCTGAGCTGAATACACTCATCAGTTCGATTTGACATTATGTTCAATTGATAGATACATGTAGTTTCAATTTCCGATCACCCAATGTATATTATGATAAATTGTTACTGATCACAAGGAATTGACTTGTGTGGCAACGTAACTACTATTATAGTTATTAATCAACCTTTAATTAATTAAGAGTATATAATGATTATTAATAATAATATTGATAATACAAGTAGTCATAATGATCAATGCCCCAAAAAAAAAAAAAAAAGAAAAATTTTATAGGGGGTGTGGTCTATTCTACAGTCACAAACTGGTATTCATAACAAGTATAAACATCACTTGGGTACATATTTGGCGAGATGATTGAGTATAATGATCTTGAGGGAGTGGTCAGTGTCCAGTTTAACCACTCCATCCTCTTCATCAATGTTGATTAGTATACCTGTGGTACCCTTCTCTATACCATTGACACACTTCACCTAGTGTAATGGGATTAGACTGTAATAATCAATACAGCAGTTGGTTGCTATAGTGGTTAAGGGGTATTACTTCTTGATACAAGGTTAAGTACATTGGGATGGTGTTCAATTACAACTAATGCTTCTTGTTATAAGGCTAAGTACAGTACATGTATATTGGCATAGTGTTTTAAAGCACAGTACACAATACACTTAAACTTTGTTTCACAAATGATCGCTTTAAGTGGTTAAATAGTTTACACACATGTAACTAATCCAAACCACGAACAATATAAGGAATTCTGTGCTACTTGTACTTAGGTTTGTTAGTATATGCATGTATGTGTACCTTGTCGTTCTTGCTGGGTGGCACTGGAGAAAGGAAGCTGACAGGAATATCAACTTCCTGTGCATCTTCATATAAGAACACGGTAGCTCTGGCCCCAAGGACACCTCGTACAGCGCCTGTCTTACCAGCAAGGTTAGAATCCTGTTGAAGGATGGAAGAAGAGACGAGTATACTATATACAGTTACATGTATAACATGTATTATAATCATAACCTACGTGATACATGTCTTTCACTGATACTTCAATATCAAGGGGCATCGTTGGATCTACAACAGTATATATGTACATACATGTATGTGGTTATTAGCATCTCAATACATCATTGATATATACATGGTATAAATGTATTGTAACGCTATACATTATTGATATAAATACAGTATACATGTATAGTACCGGTATACATTATTAATATACATGTACATGTATTTATAGTAATACACACTGTACAACATCACAATACATTGTTGATTATAAACACAGTATATGTACATACATGTACATAATTAACCCGAGCGTGGGCAGAGGGTTATAGTAGTCGGTTTGTGTGTGTGTCTGTCTGTCTGTGTGTGTGTGTCTGTCTGTCTGTGTGTGTGTTACCGCGTAATCTCTGTGAATACTTGATGGTAGAACTTCATTGACACTCCATTAAAGGCGCTTGATGTCCATAATTCCACAATTCAAAGGATTTTTGAAAACATATCCAAGGTTAAGACAAAGATCTTTGAGCATTTTTGATCGATAGTTTTACTGGTCGCCATTTTTTTTCAGACCGCACCCCTTGAGCACACGTTGTAAATTATTTTAATAATATTGTCACTCAGTCACGCCTTTCTTCATGGCCTTCTTCTGAGATGTTGATGCTAGCTCAAGGCTAGGCTTAATCTTGCTTAGAATGGCATCTAGACTGCCCCTGGTATGGCCCTATAGTTTCTAGAAGTTGTTGTAAAGCATTTCATTTTCTGCAGGGCTAAATTTTCAAGTGATTGTGAGTGTTTTTAGTGTGAAAATGCTGGAGTCTGTCTAATGGTCTGCTATACAAATCTGTTGCATGCTTGTAAGTCTTTACTTAGTTCAGTTGGTTGTTTAAGTGTGAAGAATCTTTAATTACTTCTGGGAGAATCTATGCTGTGTTTTACTGAAGTGTGTGGTGCATGTATGTGTGTGTGCTGGACTGTGCTGACTCCTAAGATCTACTTGTGTGTAAGAAACTGTGTAATGTCAGGTCACATTTATATCAAATGAAATGTATATACGTGCATGACCGCGAGGGTTCAGCACTTTAGTGCTTTCATTGATAACCTCTTGTTTTCAGAACAATATTGTATAACATAAACCCAAGCCTGCCAAACCTATGGTCATTCCTATGGTTGTTTCCACAAGTATTTATCTGTTAATTGTAAACACCTTGTGACACTTTTCAAGTACATCACTACTACGGTATATATTGTAAATACAAGGGTTGTACAGTAGCACTATACCAAGCAGGGTGTAGTAATACACATGTATGTGCTATTATAATAATTACATGGCATATAATGGTAGTTTTTTTTGTTATTTTAATCAGCTAATGTGTTTACTAATATCTAAATATTGTCACAGGATCCAATCAGGTGATGTAGATAGCTTCAAGTACTACCTTCAAGGCTGATCCAATTTCAGACCATCACACCCCTCCCCCTAGCTCCCTCTTCTCTAATTGGGGTATCAGCCCTTTCTGAGGATGTGTGTTTGATTATTTGTCCTTCAATACTCTCTATTACTACTGTGGCGGCCATTTTGGATACTCTATCTAAAGCAGGGTACACTCTGAAGGAATTGGTAATGGCTGAATTATCTGAAACTACAGCAGAGAATATCTGTAGTATACTGGATCATGATCAGGTATGTACTTGATTACATGTAGCTGAGATGATTTATATAATTTCACTACGTAATAAAGCAATTAACGATTAAAGTTTACAAAACATTGATCTATAAACTCAGTTGATTTTTTCTATGGTTTTGACCGGTATTGTAAAACCAGGTTTTAGTCTTTTTGTTTATTACAGCTTGTATCACTAGTGGGAGGACCATGGTGTGTACATTATTGCCAATAGAGACAATGGAGCATCCTGTTTTGACAGTATCATAATGAAGTATGTTTAATAATAGCTGAGTGTATTACAGTGTAACTATCCTTGTTACATTATCCACAGGGCTATAGATCAAGGGTGTGGTATTCGTGAAGACAATTCCTCTATCAAGAAACTGTTTACTGGTGTACTTCATACAAACTCTAATAGTCAAACTAACCCTATTGAAACTCTGTTTCATACTTAGTGATCTGATATGTAGTCTATATATCTATTGTAAAATTCAAAATAACAAAAACAAAAATAATTATTTTATACTGCGATAAAAACTGTTGCCTTATTTGGAGTTAGAGTTATCTGATTCTATATGTCCACCATACTCTGCTTTAAATCGTTGGACTGCCTTGTCCATGAAAAATGCCTCCAGATACTTCTGTTCTTTAGTGGATAGGTCCCTTGATTCATGATCATACCAAACTGAAGTGTAGTAGGTAAAGCCCAAAAATTTGTAGTAAGACTCGTGTCTCAGCAATCTGTCAGTTAGTTTAAACTCAAGATGATGAATGGTAAACGCCAAGTCAATCTTATCTCCATAACGTACTGTTGCAATTCGACCAATCGAAAATTTACTGTTCTTGGTCTTACTAAACTTAAAGTTCATCACCATTTGTTCGTTCTCTCCCGCATATAACCCATCTTTAAACTCGCCCATTATTTTTTTAGAAAAACCATATCTCTGCTGTAGATCTCTCAGCAGGTTTTCGTAGTTTTTTATATGAATTTTCCTGAGGGTTTTGCAAAATGTTTCATCACGAAATAAATCGAATGTGATGCCTCGCATGAATTCCTTGCCTGCTGTTAAATCTTGAATCCTTTCGTTATCGTTATCAAGTATCATCACTATCTTGTGAGCTATATCAGCTTCAGGTCGTTTTGGTACCTCATCTTTGGACCAGCTACTGACTAAAATGGCAATAACGAGTACCAGGGCGCTGAAAAGTATCGAGTTTATGATTGTACAGAGAACACAGCATGAACATGAAAAACCTGCCATGGCCGCAACTGGGTGGGGCTCGATCATTTTATCAAAAACTGAAATCATAATAATAATAATTAATTAATAATACTACAAAAATCTTGGAACTTTTATAATGATTATTTTTAAAAATTAAAACTTAATTATCTCATGCTCATCAATTTTACGAATAACTTGTTTCATTGTAGGCCGTTCTTCGTGATGTTCGTTGAGGCAATGACATATTAATTCACGTAAAAATGGAGTCTTGATTAGTTCCAACAAGTCAATAAACTTATCAATATCGGGAAATCTGCAGTTTAATACTTCACATAAAAGGACACCATAGCTGAAAACGTCCATTTTAGTTGTCAGCTTCTTCTTCATAGTGTTGCCTGCCATGACAGTAACAGCTTGCATTGATTCAGGAGCGCTATACACTGCCGCACCAGTGGCTCGGGTCATGGCTTGCTTGGCTTTGTTGGCCGAACCAAAATCAGATATCTTGGTCTTCCATTTGTTGTTCCCTCTTGATTCCAGTAGTACATTAGCACTACTGACATCACGATGAATGATGGGATCGGGTAAACAGTGCAAGTAGTTGAGACCTACTGCTACATCACGCATTATACCCAGGCATACTGGTAGACAGGATTCGGTAGGGGTTAGCAACCCATCTTCATAGGCTTTCCTCAATGACATATCCATGATCTCTGTGATAATCATGGGTGTACCTGATGGATGATCCAGCACTGCTCCAATGAACTGAAGTAGATTGGGATGACGTAGTTGAGCCATTGTGTTGATCTCACGATGAAGAAGGTCTCGATTAACTTGACTAATAATGGCTTCATGCATCTGTTTAACGGCCACCTTCTGTTCCCTGAACTGTCCAATCCATATGACACCCCATCCTCCTCTACCCAGCTCATGTCGTGTCAGTGTGACCTCATTATGACTCACCCTCCAGCTACACTCATCATTGTTAGTGGTGTTGGAATGCTTACTCGCACTGAGTTTGGCCACTTGATCTCGTAGTGTCTTCACTTCAGCTGATAATTGTGTGACCTGCTCTTGAACGTGCTGCTTTTCCAGCAGTATTAAATGTTTCATGTGTAACAGCTCCTGCCTTTCAACGGATATATGCTCTCTGACCAGGCGTAGTAGTCTGGATTGTTCCTCCCTCTCATGTTCTAGTTTCAAAAAGACAGCTTCACGTATCAGTAGTTGACTCTCAGCACCCCCTTCGATCTTTTGCTGTAGGTGACCATTCACAGACGTGCTATCTGCCGTTGGCTGTGACATTATTTTGTTATTCTCTAATGTCTCATCTTGTGCCTTCTGCTCCTGCAGTGTTATTGGTTTGTCATTTGGTGCAGCAGCTGATGAGCTCTTAGTGGACGATATCACACTTTCAGTGGCCTCTTGAGTTGTCTGTTTGGTTATTGGTTTCTGTTTAGTTTGTTCAGTTTGTGATGGCGGCACAATATCATTTCGTAATCTGGAAAATAACTTGCTGATTAGGGAGGGGCTTTTTATGTCCTCTTTTACATCTGCTACAGTAACAAATAATATGAGGCAGATTTACAATACATACAACGTATTACTGCATTGACCAGAAGTCGATCAAGCAAACAAGCAAGTATATGCATAGTGATGTTGGAGTTGAACCAATTAAGCAAGTTTAATTTCAGCATCATCATGGCATTGCATCCATATAATACACTGATTTTCAATTGTTATATATACAAAACACAAATCAACGTTATAATAATTATTGTACCAAATCCATTACAAGTTAAAGCATGCAATTATAGTACCTTTGGGAGGAGGTTGGATTTGGCATTCATACACTATATAAAAGAATAGCATCCTGTAATTCAGCTGTAATTATTGATGGCAGTTTCATTATACCGTTTGTTATGAGTGTGTCGAAAGCAGTATTCACATTCATGGGAACTAGACTATTATCTACTTCAGAGGTTTCAATAAAGAGCATACCGTTATCATCTGTAATGATGGGGGAAAGGAATGGTTTAATATAGATTATACAGATCATCGTTCATGAACTATATGGGTAAAATGTCCATTGTTATGTACCTGCAAATTGCTTTCCTTCATCAGTGGATACAGTTCTATTTCCCTTTCGACTGTAGTCATTACCAACCAACATAGTGATAATATTGGGGTAAGGAGAATACTTTTCTAGAATATCAAGCCACTGGGGTATGTTATCAAACGATTTGCTATTATTGATATCGTATACAACCATAGCACCCATAGCACCTTTCATAAGCCTGGATATATAAATATCAGAAGGCATGATGTAAGCTATTAATAGCTAGTATTTGACAGCTGTACAAATATTGACAACTTCAAAATCAACCATAAATGAAAGTACTAAAGCTGCACCCTCGCGGTCATGCATGTATACACATTTGACAACACAGTTTCTTCGTACACACCAGTAGATCTTAGTTTGCACAGTACTAGTCAAGCACACACCTATACACACATCATTGACAAACACCACTGAACAGCATACACTATAGCTTCTTCTAGAAGGATTCTTCACACATAAACAATCAACAGAACTAAGGAAAAATTTACAAATATGAAGTAAACTTGTAGAGTAGACCATCAGTTTCATTTGAGAAAGACACCAGCATTTTCACACTAACAAAACTCACAACTACTCTATCACAGCATGAAAAAGAATTGAGTCTTCACCGCAAGTTTTAGAAATTCTAGGGTTATGCCAGGGCCAGTTAGATGCCATCCAAGGCATTCCAACTTCCAAGCACGATCAAGCCAAGCATTAAGAGGCCTAGTCTGGTGGGACCGCCCACTTGGCATGCTGTGCGTGCAAGTTCTGGCCAAAAATCATTACCAATCTACAAGATTTGGGGATACTCATAAATATCATTATTTAATTAATTATTGCTCTTGAATATCAATTATCATTATCTTATCAATTATTATTGATTAAAAATGTCGGCAAAAATTGCAGTTACGAAACTAAGCATACAGCACCAGTCTAAAGGAGCTCAGATGAAATTGTGAGTAACTGACGTATAGTTATGCAGAAAGATGTGTTTGACATTGCCATATAGTACTGCTGATCACCGCTATCGACAGGCTATAAAAAAAAACCTTGTGTTATGCTTGTCTCTCCTAACAAAACATCTTCTCTTTTTTCTTTCTATGCTGATCCTCTGCATCGTTTATGAAGACTATGTTTTTCCTCGGGGGACATCAGACAAGGTCTTTACCGTAAACAACACATATCATATATGAACTAGATCACGTGCTACATAATTGCGTTTCTGTAGAACGGATTTGGTATTGTTTTTTGGCCAGACTACTTGCACAGCATGCCAAGTGGGCGGTCACACCAGACTATAAGAGGCCATGATGAAAATCGTAAGTAGGCGTGACTGACAATTTTTTTACAACATGTGCTCAAGAGGCACGGTCTAAAAAAGATGGCGACCAGCAAAACTATTGATCAAAATACTCAAAGATCTTCGTACGTCTTAATCATGGCCATGTTTTGAAAAATCCTTTAAATCGTGAAATTATCGACATCAAGCACCTTCATTGGAGTGTCAGTGAAGTTTTACTATCAACTATCCACAGAGATTACATGGTAACACATACACACACAGACACACAAAACTGACTACTATAACCCTCCGCCCATGCTCGGGTTAATGAAAGGGTATATTGGGTAATTAAGTTTAACTATAGATTAATTTTAAATACCTTAAGCTATTATAGACCTCTTTCACTTACACCTTTGTCATTGAAATTAAACATGAAATAACCGAAAATACGGACCACACCCACCCACGTGGCATTTCCTTCCGGGTGGCAAGAGATAGTGCTTCTCCATTGCTAAACTTGCTTATTTGTTCCATTATCAGCTGGAAAGTGCTGGAAAACTTTGCTATGGGGCTGAAACAAGACCTATAGGTATTAATAGTTGCGTTTGCATAGTTTTAAGGTGTGCATGAAAATCCGCTAGGGTGCACTGCAAGCGAGTACAAGTCTGTTACGAGTCCCTTAACCATTGTTTTCTGCCACCCGGAAGTCAGTAAGCGTGGTTAGTTGGTATTTTTATTGATTGGTCATTATTTTTATATCAATTATGATGACGAAGCAGTGACGAAGGTGCAAGTGAAAGAGGTCTATTTGCATCTATTAAATTTAGCAATTTTAGTGATTAAGTTAATAAACACTTACATTAATAGACTTTAAAATTTATTTTTAAACCCATACTCAAGTTTTAATCAAGAATTGGTCATCAAATATAGTCAAAATAAAGCTAGCCAAATACAAAGCATTAGTAAAACGCTAAAGTTAGTAGACGCTAATAATAGTAGGCTGAAGGTTTATAATAAAACTATAACAGTTAAGCAAAAAGCTTGTGAATACTGCATGGTAATTCAATATGTTCATGTACTTATTATGAAGTCCTATAGAGTAACATACCTAGTACTCATCTCGCTGTCAAAAAATCTGCCAGCTGCAAGAAGATATTATTTGGAAAATATTACACTTGCCTGGTCCCTCACTAATTTGTAAGTAATAAGTAAGTAGTCGTGCAATTGTGGTAAATGAGTGGAGACCAGACTATACATGCATGAATTAACATACGAATATCCCATATTTGAACTTTTAAACAGTGTCCAGGTACATCCTTTGATACTATTGCAAAATCTACTCCCATGGTGTTCAGTGGAAACCAGTTCATTGGTTTGCCATGTTTATATCTATATATTAATCCTGTTTTGCCCGTGTATCCATCACCAGTGAGAATTATTTTGAGAATATGGCGTGGGGGAGTGGACGGTGAGTTGGAAGCCATATAGTATAATTGTGCAGCACTGAATTTTTGAACATCCAGCTACAGCAAACGAACTATTAAAAATAAAGGATACCAAACAGAAGTAAAAAAATAAATCAAAACTACAATACTGACTAAAGCAGCTAATAACAGAATATACTGGACTATGCTAGTTGAAATGCAGCTTGATCTATGAATCAACTAAACTCTATAGGACGTCAGACTCTCGACCTGACTATAGACCCTTGGCCAAAATAGGTGTTCAATTAAAACAATATAGTATGTAGGCGTGGCAGTGATAAATTAAAATTTTCCACGTAAATTCGTCCACCATTATATAGGGCAAAATTGTATTAAGGAGGTGGAAATAGCCTTCTTTTTGTTAAAATTCTTTGAAACAGAGTATCTTAGCAAGCTTTAAGGTAAACCAATGGCAGCATTATGAATTTTTACTATGCTTAGCAGCTTGCACTTTGCTCAGTCAGTATATTACATTGTTTGTGAGTAAAATTTGCTTTTGTCATTATTTTCCACTGTTGAGTATGGATTTTGCCGTATAAAATGACATCCAATTACATCTACGATTTATAATGATATGTATTGAATTTTACTGTTAACACTTCATTTGGCTATAAGGGGGTGGGTCTATGATTACTCAGTGCTTATTTGTACCATAAAATGCTTGCATTTTGGACATTAAGATCCCAGGCATGTTATTCATTCACATGGAATCAAGCAATCGTGGTATTGCTGGCTGTATTATTTGTTTTCTTGGTTGTTACAAGTGTGCAATCATTGGTAATAAGATTATAGCTTTAGGTTAGTTTAGTTTCAATTGGTAGGTATGCAAGAGTATTAGGAAAAATCATTAATTTTACTTTTGTACCTGTTGTTATACAGTACACAAAATTTGCATTGCTTTATGAAGATTTTAAGGCTTGATAGGGAACTATACAGTTAACAGATACAGATACGGCATTAACCCTTCGAACTATAATACAAATCAACTTACATAGCAATCTTATAACCCGGTCCAGTATATAGTCAAGAGATCACAATCTGAGTGAGATAAACCTGTTCCAGAACGAGCAAGGAGAATCACCTCGGAATCACAGCAAAGTGAGCAAACCCTGAAACCCAGCCTTCCAAAGTTAATTTTTAACCCGAGCGTGGGCGGAGGGTTATAGTAGTCAGTTTGTGTGTCTGTGTGTGTGTCTGTCTGTCTGTCTGTGTGTTACCACGAAATCTCTGTGGATACTTGATAGTAGATCTTCACTGACACTCCATTGAAGGCGCTTGATGTCGATAATTCTGCGATTCAAGGGATTTTTGAAAAGATGGCAAAGATTAAGACGAAGATCTTCGAGTATTTTGATCGATAGTTATGCTGGTCGCCATTTTTAGACCGCGCCCC
>JAYJLX010056214.1:0-10399 GCA_036873525.1 Chalinula nematifera | reverse complement strand
TTTATTTTTGGCTTGTTTCTGTGCAAAGGGTCGGCTGGTAACCCTCCAACTTTGGATGACCCACTTAAATATAAAAACTTTTGCAATTCTTCTTGAAACCTATACCGATGGATAGAGAAAGAATAGTAGTATCTTGATCCGCGACGGAACTTGGACTAACTGTAAGTCTTGAAGGACTATATCGATGGGAGCAAATATCCGTACCTTTTTGTATGGGAGTTTTTTTGCAGCTGTCAGCCATTCTCAGTACTGATAAAATATACATGTCCATAAATTTCTGGACATCGGGACTCCCTCTAATCCAACCACCCTTAGCTTAGGACAAAATCAAGCAGTTTTATCTGCCAATTAATATTATATAGTATATGAGGTGGTCACCGGCATTATACATTTTTTCAGACTGAAAAGTTTTCTGGAATTAGTACACAAATTACACAATTCATGTCAGAATTAGGTAAATGGTCACAATAGTGAGGTACTGGTGGTGAGAATCCACTGTACAGCATGCATAGAGCACAATTATATACAATAGAACTTACCTATGTCATTGAAATTAAGGGAATTGCCAGTCAAAATCTTCTTAAATTTAGCCCATGTCGGATTAGAGGTTGACTCCAACCATTTACAAAGAACCTTTTCCAATCGATCATTATCAGAGAGGGGACCACGACGAAGGGTCTCACGATCATTGTCAGAAACACCAAATGCTCGACCAATATCACTCCATTGGGCTGATTTGTCTTGTAGCAGATGAAACATGTTTAGTGTTGTCAATTGGTTGGAATGATCCAATGAAGAACCTATATATTGAGAGATCAAGATACACAAGTAAATCAGTCAGCTGACTGGCTGTAGATCTTTTCATTTCTCTAAATAATTTAGAATACAAAATTAAGAATTAAATAATTATACTGTTTATATAGATAAATGGCATTTGTGTTCAATGAAAAGTTGTCCACTGGCCAAAACCTGAGTTACACCATACCCTATACCAGCCCACCCCATGTGAATAAAATATCAATAATGGTATAATCATGCGGCCTGCGGCTTCCATCCAAAGCATCATATATCTTTAGTCAACACATTCACACTATACACAATATTTGGAATAAGTGCACTAGAATACTTTTCAAATCATAGCTAAATCAAATCTCCACAAAGTTAGAATTCATGGAACTGCATGCATGCCTGTTCTGGTCTATGCATATGAAACTGTTACAATGAATTCTTCCAATGTTGGTGCACAATTTGTGGAAAATTACTAATAGTGTAAACTCACCCACACATTTGCCCTAGCTGCCTATCTTGCAGGGGGTTTATAAAGGTATATCCGATCCAATATCAAATTAAGGCAAAAGTAATAGTTGCACAATAATCAAATCCCCATGCACCCACACTAAAATTGGTGGGATTGTAAAAGGAATTAAGCCCCTATAGTGGGGCATGCACTTGATTAATACAGCATGGCAGGTCAAATCCTTATACCCTTTCTATATATGGAGTGATGGGACTCAGGCCGCACATGAGCAATTGCGCATTACTACCTCAGCATTATATTCCACTCAGCTAGTCTATCATAATAAATCTCTATAAATGAGATAATATTATTATACTGATCCTCAACTAATTAAAATATTATAACCTTCCCTTTCAGTCAATAAAAATAAGAATTTGAGCTCTTAATTGATTCCCATACAAGCTTGTATATAGTATGTAGCTCACCCTGAATTAAAAATTAATGCAATATGCATGCTCAAATAAATAACCCAATATAAATAATCAATTTTTATTCATAAACCATATAGCCACTGACACATGCAGTAATTTAATTATATACACGGCCACACCCCATAATAAACTCACTATCAGTTGCATTAACAGCTGTTTTGCCTAAAAACACTTGACCATCGCCATCTTGGAATGCTATATAAAGGGGATTGGTGAGCTATAGTATAAGCTTCGTATAGTAACATAACACTGTTATAAATTAATAGCAGTAACTTATTTTACACGCATGGATGTGCTATGCATGCATGTATTTGCATACCTTTTATCCAACACTTCATGTTGTCTGTTACAACACCACCCATATGTCTCCTGGAACAGGTATAGCCTCTGTCTCCTGCTATTGTACAATAATGATCACTGTCATGACCAGGCCTAGGACAGGGAAACACCTCCTTAATAGGTGCCATGTGTCTGCACTCCAACTTCTCCAATGCATGATCCATTGCATCTTTCACAGCCTTGTATACCGTGTGCATAGAACGAGGTGAAGGTGTGTCATTGTTCATGGTAACTTGGATCCACTGTGTCTTGTCTGACAGAAACACCGAGCCCGACATAACCGCTCTATCCTCGTATTGAACCTGTATGTGATTGCGATATTGGCTAACGCCCCGGCATATTTTCAACTGATTTTTGGAAAGAAGCATCACAACAGTAGTGCAAAAAAAGGCATGAGGTAAAATGTGTGCCTCGTCATCCTCATTATTGCCAAACAAAGCAAGCCCAAAAGCTGATTCAGCCCGAGGAGGATGTTTCGATAATGTACATAAGGCGCTTGGAAGAAAATAGAGTGCTGGCGTCTGCTCATTTTCCTTGTCAATCACAAAAGCTAATTTAAGTGATTCCAAAAGCTTTAAGAATTCCTTGTTGCTTAAGCCATCGGAATAATCTGTGAATAGCTTATCACAATATTTTACAGTAAAGGAACCTTCATTTTTTAATTTAGCACACATTTCCTTTGCATCACGCTGGGCCTGCAAGGTACTTGGTAAACCGCGAATCGTTGTAACAACTAATTGTGAAAGCCTATCAATTACTGGATCGACATTGGTTAAAACTAGATCAACGGCAGCATCGGGATAATAAAGCAATAAAGCTGATTGGTTGAAAAAAATTAACGCATGTTTCACCACATCTTCTTTCATGCCGAGATGATCACCGATTTCGAGGCACTTATCCATTCTAATAACAGAACCTTCGCCACTTAAGGCAAGTTGAAAAGCAAACCATCTCAAAGGTACGCGTTGAGGCTTAGCTAAGGCCACGGTAATGTTTAAAATGGCCTCCTGCATGCTCTGGATATAGTTCGTACGCTCCCCTTTTTCGGCCATGGTATTCATTGGAAAAACCAATTTTCCAGCACTATATATAGCAAAAAAAAAAAAGTTTATTATTGCCACAACAAAGTGAAACAAACAATACATACATTTGGAATACCACATGCTGGTATTTTTCAGGCAGATTCGCTCTAAGGTCTTTCTCAAGTGCATCCATAGCCAGCAGCACATCTTCCTTGCTTCCAGGAATTTTATCACAGTGTGTGCCTACAATTATGACTTGTGAATCAAAATTAACTGCTATTTCACACGCATTTTTAATATAGTGGAGGTTTGTTAGTTGCAATGTATCAGCATCTTCAGATTGTGTCTCCATAATGTCTTCACCTTCTACAGTGTAGCACATCTTTGGTTTGACATGAAGACCCTCTGTTAATCGCATAAGGACAATTTGAAACAAACGACTCCTGAACAAGAGGGGATCGAAGCATATTTTGGAACTGAGGCTGTCCACCAGAGTCAATCAAATTAAGCCATTTAGAACTAAACATTTTCGAAGAGGGTTGAACACTGGATAACGCATTATTTATATCTTTTAAAGCATCAACAGTACTAGTAGAATCGGCAGGAATGGGATTATGTGAGGCGGCGGGTTGGTTGCGACGAGGGATGTCTTGATGGTTTGGTGGAATTAATATTTCATCATGTGGTTGAATTTCGTGTTGTGGTTGTATTTCATCTTGTGGTTTCATACGCTTCTTTAGAAATTCTGCTATTAGATGGATCAGCTTTTCTTCTGAGATCTTCTCAAATTGACCTTCAAATTCTTTTAGTTGATTAGCCTTGATTGCTCGGACTGGATTCTCCATTATGTTAGTGGAATTTCGTTCCTCCTTGGGTAGTGGCTTTTCTCCCAGAATTATTCGAGATAAACTTGTTTTCCCAACTCCCGGAGGTCCATGTACCATGATATTGAGCTGTGTTATTTCTTCTTCACATTCAGCCATTGCTTCCAAGAAATACTTATGACCATCATCACCTGAAACAAGAAAACACGAATTATTTTAATGTCATATTGAATGAGTACATGATTAATACATCCATTAGAGTACATGCAGTGGCAATACGATATGAATGAGTGAATTTATACATTACTATATGGTAGTGTGATAAAACACCACAATAAACATCAACACATAAGGCAATTTTAAATGTAAAAAAAACCCATTGCGCTCCAACTAGTATGCACGGCGACTTATAGATGGTCACTATAATCACGTTTTCAATGCGTTCACATGCACAACAAAGTTAGCTGGATTCATCCTTGAAGAAGACTATAAGGCAAGATGAAGTGTATAGGTCCAGCCTCGATCGACATGCAAGAAAACCCTTTGAATCGATGGAAAATCAGATTAAATGATGCTTGATCAAATGTCGGCCATGTTTTGTGTCTCCGTATATTTCGCTATAATGGTTTATGATGCGCATGTGCATGCAGTAATGCAAAATTTCCTATACAATTGTATGCAAATTTACCATGCAATATACGCACAGTGCAATATCTTGTGTTATATCCCTTTGCTACTGTATGTGATTATAGTGTTTATAAATCAGATAATGCATGCACCTCCGGGAAAATTATAACACTCACACCTGGGATATAAACTAGTTATAGTATATGCAGTAGCTCGTGCATTATTTAATTTATAACCACTCCCCGGCACTCTCGGGCCTGCAGCCCTCGCGTGCTCGTGATTATAAATTATAATGCACTCGTGCCCATACTACAACTATTACATATTGCACTGTAAAATACCGTACTATATTGCACTACCATGCATGCATATAATAAATGAATATAAGCACATGCACCCTTATACAGTACATCCTTTAATCTTAGGGGTAAAAAATTTTGTGTTGCTAAAAAAAATCCATATTTTTTTTATTTTTGCATTTTTACTTATATTCAATATGCTGTTGTTGATAAACGCATGGGGCCATGTTAGTTTAGATAAGGGGAAGCATACATTATTATAATTATACATTAACAAACTAGTGCGAATCCCTTTTAATGCTCCTGCAAAAGACTTCCCTATATGCTCAACTATTATGATTTACAGGCAGCCATAATGCCAGCCAGGAAATTAGCAGTAAAAGCACTGCAAGATTGAATTAATGAATACTTAGCACTGAAAAGGTCTATATTACGGCCATCCGTACACCCTTGACACCACATAGGAGGAAGAGGGTGATTGGTAAAGTATACTCCCCTGCCATACTGCAGACCAGGCTTGGGGTCAAATACATTAGTATTTGTATATAAAAGTATTTGTATTTGATGATTTGAAAACTTGGAGTATTTGTATTTGAAGTACTGAAGCGAAAAAGTATTTAAAATACATAAAATACTACAAATACTTTATCTTAAAAACTCCCTTATAGTGTAAATTCAGTCATATTAAAACACAGAAATGGTCAAGCAGAACATACAAATAATGTCCAGCTGTTGTCATACTGTACTAGTTACATGTATGATAAACGCACATATGACAAATGTATAGAGTAAAGCTATATGTACATGTATTTGTAGATGTAATTGAAATACATTTTTAAAGTATTTATTTGTATTTCAATTTCTTGAAAAAAAAGTACTTGTTGTATTTTCAAAATAAAAAGCATTAATTTTGTATTTGTCAAGAAATACTTTTCAAAGTATTTGACCCCAAGCTTGCTGCAGACCCCATTCAACATAAGGGTCTGGAAACCTCATCCTGACTGCCGGCACAGGGTATACCATAACCATGCATCTGCTATAACAATAACACGTATATAGGTGCATGGAGCTAACCGCACGCTATACATATATGGGTGAGTATATGTCACACTGACAACGATGCCCAAGCAATGCTTAACACACACCAATAGGGTGGAGAATGAAATAATAAATAGACTATAAACAATTAAGATTAGCAGAGATAAACAAAAAAAGATTAAAACAAAGGGGGTGGGGGGAGATGTTGGACTCACAGCTCAACCAAAGCAGAACAACCAACAACTGTGAACGTATAGCCAACACACTGACACATTCTATACAACACAACCGAGGGGAGTGGCCACTTGCTTATTATAACTGTATTAGTGTCTATGACATAATTCAATATACTGTGTGAGTTTACTTAGGTGGGCGTGTCTTGTTTATACTCATGAGTTTACACAAGCGGTTGGGGATTATTTAGGGGATGGTATTAATCACCATACAACTATGGCAATTCTGTTATGGAATATAAGGGCATAGTGCCTTTGATGTGCCCATCTATAGTATATGCTATTATTATGAAAACAATTTCCTTAATTGTGCATGTTTATAATATTAGTTAGCTAATAATAGTCGGCTTGAGGTAGTATATAATGTACCTTTCGTTGAATCAATGGGTTGGTTTGGTTGTTGAGCTGAAACAGACTCTATAGTAATTATAAACGGAATTAAGAATGAATACATGAAATGGAACAGAATAATGAACTACACACTAATTAAGTATACAAAATGATGAACATATATACATGTATAATATAACAAACTATATCCATTCATGCAATAAAACTGTCAGCTTCTCCTATATATAATTCACTCACCATTGGTTGCTGCTTCATCATACAGACCCTATGGATATAATGAATATACAATGTAACCATCAACTCTATATTATCTATGTAACAACCCATGCAAGCCTATGGTACTGTAATTGATTATATACATTATTAGTTGGCATACTATTATACTGACTTACCCTCCTTCGTAAAACATCAATACACTTCTGTTTGTCAGAATTAGACATACAATATATCAGTAGATCAACAGGTGACTGTCCATGCTACAATAGAACATAATGTGACATATACGTAATACACTATAGTAATGAATAGTGTAACTATAGTTCAACTATACATGAGGTATATATACCATACAATATTCCTTCAATATACTGTGAGATACACTACTATAATGTTTAGTAAGTTTAATATGGTATACTTGTCAATCAATATATGGGTTAGTGGGTGGAGCTCGGACAGTATCAGTATGGTATATGCATGTACACTGACAATAGGTATACATATACTTGCATGCTTTGAATATATTACTATATCAGGGTGCTTCATATGGTGGGCTGAGGTTTATAATGATTACTGAGTATATTCTAGTTGGTGGGTGGAGCTTCACATCAGTATTACTATATTAGTATTGGGTATATGCATGTACACTGACAATATAGGTACATATACTCTGAATATACTATCAATACAGGGTGTTTATAAATTCATGAAATGGGCTGATAGTTTAATTTATTATTGTTTATTTATAGAAGTCACATGATAGATGGAAATATCATATACCCAATCAATATGGAGGATATACTTTAGACCGGCAATACCGGCATGCAGGATCATGTGTTCATATAAGGAGAGACTGACAGAAATGCTTGTGCATACATGTACAAAAACAACATTATATATCACACAATGAAGAAAAGAAATGCCATGGGTGAAAAAAAAATTAAGAAAAAGACAAAACAACCACATCCCAACATCAGCTGCTATTTAACCATAGAAAATTGTAGCAAAACTGTGGGGGTTGTGCATGGTTTTGAGTGTAGCATATGATAAAAGAATTGGGTTGTAAACAAAATAGCGTACAACATGCAGCACAAGTGTACTAATTTATTTCCACAAACGTACGTGAAAAAGGGGTGTGGCTTTATGAGTATAATGTGTATGAATATAATTACAGTATCCCACACTCAACTTACATTGTTAAGTGCTTTAATGTCCAGTCCCTGATCAAGTAGATAATCAATAACTTCATGATGACCATTAAAGCAAGCACTATGTAAGACAGTGCCTCCATCCTATATTGAAATATAACAAATTGAACAATAATGTTGACTGCTACAGCTGTCTAATCTGAAAGTGCGTTAGCAACTTTCATAGTAGGAATGAGTGTGGTTTTTTGGATTTTGGGGGGTTTTGTCAGCTCCAAAACTACCATAAAACAAGCTCAAATGTAAAATCTGACTTCAGAAATTTAAAGAGCTCCAAAAACATACAATACCTTATTAACATACAATACCTTATCAACAGCTTTAATTGATGCTCCATGTGATATTAGCAGCTGGGCTATATGAACAGTATTGGCATAATGTAGAGGACTCTGCCCAATCTGCAAGATGAAGGGTAATAACATAAATTATTGTATAGTGTAGTTGTGTTTAGTTGTAGGCCAACATACACGGGGCAACATGTTATGTGCAACATTGTTGCCTGCAACAAAGATCAAAGGAAATCAAAATGTTGCATGAAGTTGGCTGATGCTCAACTTTGTGCAACATTTTGATCCCTTTGATCTTTGTTGCAGGCAACAATGTTGCATGCAACATGTTGCCCCGTGTATGTTGGCCTTACACAGTACAGTACTGGAATACTATTATAGAGTACACTGTCTATGTGGTTGTATAAAAGTACAAGTGATGAACTGACCTCGGATCTCTTAAGATATCAATATTCATTATCCACACAACAACTATAATGTACATGTATCCTAGTCTCATTCCCAGCCCCTCCCCTATTGCTGATCTTGATGGACGGGAAGGGTCTGGTGTTCCGTACATTGAAAAACCAACATCCCAATCAGAATGCAGAAAGTCATAAATCGCGTATCGGTCCTGCACCGTGACTGCACCGTGACTGCAATATGGAGAGTAACAATTTATCTTTCCATGCATGCATACCCACTGTCTGCTGAAATAAGATCCCAGTTGGATAGAGACGATGCTCTACCTTTCTAGCAGCCAGTGAGATTTGCCTTTGCCATAATCGTGCTTTATTCGCCGTACTGGTGGGCATGTACCCCACGTGATAAACCGATGATCGCTACAATGTTTGGACAACAAAGTATAAGCCAAAAGACCAGACCCTTCCCGCCCGTCAAGATCAGCAATAGGGGAGGGGCTGGAAACGAGACTACATGTATCCCTCATTACATACACATGCACACACATGGATTATAGGGATAATTAGTACATTTGAACAATAATAATTATATAACCATCTGAAATAGAATCATAATTAATTTTATTGTGTGTATGGGGTGTGTGATAAACAAAGAATATACTATTATGATTTCCAAAATAATGCAATAGAGAAATTAAATAAATAACTGTAGTATTTAGTTTCTTAAATCAAAAGAGAGTTAATTAAGGCCTTTCACACTACAGCACTATATGTCGGTGGCCTCCAAAAACCTCAAGGGAGGTAGATTGGAAATACCGCATCAGCCATTCCCCCAAAATTGAAGCCCATGCACACTATAGGGCAATCAATTAACACACCCGTGCTCGAGTCAGATCCAATATAGACTAACATATACTGATACCAAACCCGCAATCCACTCACCATTCGCCACACCCACACACACAACAAACACGGAGGAGTGAGTGTCACAAGTGAAACAGCCAACAGCAAATTGCAAATGTGCCTCACTCACCCAAACCATGCAGCTGGAGGCTCATGCAGGAGTACAAACGTCAATGCAATAATTTGTGGGATGTGGTGTGGGTCCGTGGAAATAGACTTATAGTCTGGATATCTACGCTACCCACATCATTACTGAATTCTCATAAACCAAAATAACAAACAAAGGAAGCATTACTGCCCACTTGCATAGATACCCAATGTCATGAGTAAACCAAATTGCTAATCACATTAGCCGTTAAACGCAAAATCATCATGACTAAATCATCACCAACAAAACCAACATTACCAAACAAATACAAATGGAAGAGCACATTAATGGAGAAGCATGGAAAGCACAACCCTATAGCCCCACCCACCCCATGTACTGCATATTAGTCCACACAAGCAGTCACAGACTACATCATAACTTGATTTCAACTGACCAACAGAAACCATACAACCACACACACACAGCACACACAACACACTACACACAATAATGTATACCATATTCCTTGAATCCACTGGTACTCCTACATCAATGTAGTGTTTTACGAGTTCATTATTACCACTGCTACTCGCAACATGTAGTATAGTATCTTCATTATACTAAATAGATACATGTATAAAAACACATCACAACACAAGACACGATTGAATCAATAATAAGCACATTGCAACAGAGGTTGTAGTGGTGTACTGATACAACATTATCATGGCCACACCCACAATGAAATATTGATGATATTACACCATAGATACTATAGACTACCGTAAACGGGATTGGAAACTTCGTATATTTTACGCGGACACTGTTTGTAACAGTT
>JAYJLX010056203.1:0-10399 GCA_036873525.1 Chalinula nematifera | reverse complement strand
AGTTTAACATGGTTAGGTTGATGTGAGTTATCTGCAGTGTCCCGTCCCTATAAGATATTATAATGATTATATGGCATAATCACACCCACTATATAAAGTAACCACGCCTACTATATAAAGTAACCACGCCCACTATATATTGTACAAAGTAATAATGTAACTATAGTGACTTAATGTTGACTCACATCTGAATCATCATGAATATGTGACTCTTTATATCCTGCTATTTCTTGTATCATACCCCCTATGTAAGGATCAAGTATCACTTGTAGAAGGTCTGCTTGAGAATAACTGGGAGATGGTACATGAGGTTGTTGTGGAGGGCTTCCGCTACCACTGGCTACAGGTATAGCTGGTGCTACTGAAGTATTGATACCTGGAACTGTGATGCTAGAATTCACTGCTGTAATACATGGTGTAACAGTTACTGTTGCGGTGACAGATTCATGTTGATTCATTTCTTCTGGCTACATGTATGTACATGTAAAAGCAAAGCAAAATAAAGTCATTAAAATCATGTGAGTATAACATACAACCCATGCAAAGATCCCACTGTAGAGCCACTTAGTGTATACACTTGCATGTGTAAAACCATAACTACATGTATATACTGACCTGTATACAAACAGCTTGAGAACTTGATAGGTAAAGACATCCTTGCCCAGCAAGTGCTATTACTGCTTCTCCATTCCAGCTGTCGTAGCCAAGATCAACTGCTTTAACATGAGTAAGCACTTTTGATTTAGCGGATAGGAATGTAGGTAGAATCTCTTCAGTGTTGAAAACAGCTGGAAATGAATCACGTATTTTCTTTATCACATTCTGTTCAGGGTATGTCTTCAAAATACGTATCATCTGAATGAAACCTTTCTCCCTGAGATTTTTTCTATCGCTACCTTGAGGTATGCTCATTGTACTGCAAGGTTTGTATGGTACGACAACTGTTTCAAGAACTTTCGGCACTGGAGGTTTAGGTACTGGAGCTTTCTTCCTTGCACCACCTTTACCCTTTGCAGGCGGAGCTGGTTTAGAAACAGATAAGGAAGTTGGAGTAATAGTTGGCTTCTTAAATAGTTTTGCAATGGTGTCAGATAGATTACTGTCTTGAGCCATTGAAGCTAACGCCCCAACACCAGATTTCGCTTTTGATAGTGAGCTTCCTGCAACAGTGGTACTACCATGACCAGTAGAAAGGCTTTTGTCTTGCAATGTAGAGTGTAGCTCATCAGCAAGCTTAGATTTCTTCCTTTCATACCCCTGGTCAGTAAGATCACCTGCATAAACAAAAATAATTTGTCAGTATGTACAATGTATAACTAAAATCTATAAAATTCACTGAGTAATGCTAGCCTATGGTAACTAACATACTGACTCCTGTATCCCTCCCACTATGTGGCTTGGGAGAACGCAAATTGTGAGTTGAGCTACACGAATCGTAGCTAGCTAGCCAGCCCCTCCCACTCTGAAGGTAGGGTCGCTCATAAACGTTTTGGCTAATACCAATTAATTTGTATAAATTATTAATTAATTTCCATACCGGATTAAAAATCTGCTTACATTACACCATTCAAAAGGTATGCCCTTTGTATCGTATCCAAAATATATTGATGCATGTTGATATTTCCTATAATGAATCAATTGAAAAGTTTCAGTATGGTGCCCATCACTATATAGACTGAGAGGGGCATTGCGAGCTTCAGTAAGACTGCATGGTAGCCCGGCATGACTACTAAATACACTCCAACCCAAACAAGTACTATAAATTAAACTTATATACTGAACTGCTTGACAATAATAGATGGGTACTGTACTTACCGTCAGCATATTCTACCTCCACCATTTCTAACTCAAACTGCAGTTTATGCTTACGGTATCCTTTCAACGTTAGAAGACCTATATTGTTAAAAATCACAATACTTGTAAAATTATATAATACACTTATATATATATATATATATATATATATATATATATATAATTATATAAACAATCAACTAAACGACTGAAAAAAAAAAAAACAATTAAAAAAGGTGTGATAAAGTACAGTAGTCTGTCTTACCATCCTTGAAATCTTGTTCCACTTCCTCTAATTTTTTCGCCAGTTTTTTTGCATCCATTACAAACTTCGTCAAGGGTTTTTAATAGTTCCTTCTCGTTCCTTCTACACCAGTTCAGTAGTCAGTACCTGCCTATTTGCTCGCCGTCAAGTATAGAAACACGTGGAGGAATTAATATGCCACTCCTATTTTCCACTCCCATAAATAACATGTTTTATACTTCCATAATTGTGGCACACACGGCACGCCATACTGTCATTCCCTCATCGCTTTCTTTTTATGAAGTGGTATGGTTATGTATATTTGTCAAAATAGCCGTGCCGTGTAATTGTGTTAGTTCTGATTGTTTGCTACGGTCTTTAATAAAGTTTTACGTGTAAGAATTTGCTCGTGTGTATGTGTATACATTATGTATTGTAATGAATAGAGTGATCGCGTGTTACTTTTGTGTGTATATTTTATGTTTAGCATTGTAAAACTTGCTGGTGCAAGAAAAAGTTGGCTTAGGTAAAATTATGGAGCATGTGTATTCATTGATTTATAATTATGTAGTGCTTGACAAGTTCGTTTCACCATGTGGGAGGAGTCACAATCTCAGGTAAAGATGTGTAAATGATTGGTATAACTGCACAGTAGTCGATTACAAAATTTAGAGTTTCGACAAATCAACATGTGAGAGGAGTCACAATCTAAGGTAAGTATGTGTAAGTTATTGGTATAACTGTAATAGTCGATTGCAGAGTTCTGACGAGTTCGTTTCAGGAGTCACAATCTCAGGTAAATAGATTGCTATAACTGTACAATAGTATTTTAGAGTTTCGACGAGTTTGTTTCACGAGGACATGTCCAGAAATTTATTGACATCAATGTATTAATTTACGGGCGGTTATCAAATAATTTAATACATGAGAAAGGTATGCGAGGGGTCAGCAACGGGAGAAATATGTGTACGGGATTAAGAAATCCAGAAATCCAAGAAAGAAATTACTGGATTTCTAGATTTCTCTGTATATTTTTAGGATTTCTACATTTTAAGGATTTCTTAAAAATTTATTAAAATTTTTTGGATTTCTCTGGATTTCCCAAAATTTTTTGGATTTCCCTGGATTTCTCTGGATTTCCCTGGATTTCCCTTGGATTTCTTAATTTGCTTACAAGGATTTCTCATGACTGATTGGAACTTTGCCACTCTCTACTAGCTTAGGTCTGTTTAATAGTATAGCAAAATCAATATTATATAAATCTATAATAATTGTGCATGTGCTGTGTGTATGTGACTTATTACTATCATCCCTATTCATGTATATAATGTTCATTATTTAAATTGAGCTTAATATAGTAATTACAATAATTAGTATGTATAACGATAATGAGACCGTTTACTATAATTACGATTGTACGTATGTATGTATATTGGTAATACGCAATACGAGTGAATCACATAAGGTATACGTACATGACAAAAATGATAATGTTTGGTTGAGTGTCGTCAGTAACATCAATATTATTATAATAACAGAAAATAATTATTATGTAATGTGAGTGTTAATTTCACATAACATGCATGACCTTTTTTAGCAATCGGCTTTACTGGAGCATATGGAACAGTACCATTTGCTGTCAGGATCAGGATCCTCTGTGGCATTGTTGGAATGTCGATGGTCATTGCTACTGGGGACAGGATAGCTTGATGCCACACAGCAGTCATGAAACCAATTGTCACAAGAGTCGCATGCAAGCATCATTTGTGAGTTATCGTTATCTATCAGTTTGCACACTGGGCATATATATATTATGACTTCTTCTTTTACGAACGTTTTCACCCTTCTTTTACTTGTAGTTGCGGGAAATGGACTCATGGCCTGATTCTCATAGCACTGCTTTAGATGGGACCTCATATCTTCTTGGTGGTACTTGTAGAGAGAAGGATTTTTGCTGAAGGCTAGGGCTGTTGAGGTAGCTATTGCGTATAACCCACAATCCGTAGTTCCGTTTTGCCTCGGTGCTACCATTATGCTCACATGTAGTTGAAATGACTTTGGTTGTAGTAGGCTTACCATAGTACTTTGTGTTAGTGGAGATAATGATGAATACAGTGAATCATAGTAGGCCACGTGATCTGGCTTTGTTTCTCCAAGAGTGGACATGACAGCCCAGTGACACTTGTTTATGTGAAGTATTTGTAATACATCCCTTTGTTCTTCTAAATGCCGTGTGTTTTGTAGCAATGTAGACTGTAAACCATTGATTTGAGTAAACTGAGCACAAAGTAGCTGCTGTACAGCATTGATATGGTTATCAGTCAGCTCACCGCCAGTGGTTAGAATTGTTTTGTCTTTTTGTGTTAATTCACTACCCCCACAATCTAGCCATTTTGGTACTGATGTATCTGTGCTGTCGCTATCTTTTTGTGTAGTTAAGTCTATGGTAGTTGAGGGTGTGCTGGTGGCTTTAATTAGCTGTGAGTTTATGTAAGCGAGTGTTTCTTTGCTGACTTGGAAAGCTGTGCCAATTAACAGGGATTGAGGAAGGAAGCAGAAGTCCTGAGAATTTTTTCCTTCTGCTAGATCAACAACACTCTTCTTAGTGAGAGTACAAATGTACGATTTAACGTGATAATAGGATGTATCTGAAGTTGGCACCATTTTGAAATTGGTTTTATCCTCGTCATTTGAACTGGTATACCAAGTGCACATGACTCCACAATTGGTAGTAACATTTACATAGTTTCCTTTGTATGATTTATTCGTGTTATTTTTACCCATGCAGAACTCCACAAACTGGATTACCTTTCCTATTCGGAAGTCCTT
Source organism: Chalinula nematifera (assembly GCA_036873525.1). Classification (NCBI taxonomy): domain Eukaryota; kingdom Metazoa; phylum Porifera; class Demospongiae; order Haplosclerida; family Chalinidae; genus Chalinula; species Chalinula nematifera. The sequence continues at coordinate 5,532 of JAYJLX010056203.1, read as the reverse complement.
GGACCACTGAAAAGCGCAAACATCACCTATAGCAATATAATCATTTCGAAGGTAGTCATTATCTTGACCATTCAGGTGAGTTTCACACTTGCTATGTGCTTCTGTGGGTTGAATTGCTCTAACACGAAGTAATCTATCACTGGAAACTCGTTCTGTTTCTTGAAACAGCCAAACAGCTGTGGTTTTTTTTATGTATGTCGTTTGTCCATCATGAAGCTTAACCTCTACAAATGCTGAAGTTTTATCTATCTGGTGATTTGATCCATTCTCATATTCTGGAATGCTATTGGACAATTTTGTACTGTTACTACTTTTCTTCCTCAATTTCTCTATTTTTTCTTTAGCTTTCTTAGCCAGCGGCATATACTTCTCACTTCTCTTCAACTTATCCAAATCTTCAACTAAACCCGCCAACTGATTTTCGTCTGCACTCGTACCATGTTCTTGCTCACTGTTCTTCGTAGCTTCATCATTCGTATCTTCATTATCTTCCTCATCTTCAATATTCATATTGACTTGGTCGTCATTTGCACTGTCATCACCTTCAATGAGTTCCCATTTCTTAGCCTTTTTTAGGTCTTCTTCCATTCCAAGGTTTGAAATGCAGCTTCGTGCCCTTGTTAAGGCAGTCTGTAGAGCTCTCACAATTGACTTGTCTTCAATCTCCTTGAGTGAAGATTTTTTAGATTCTATTTGCCTTCCTGTTTTCCCTTTTGCACACCGTTCTTGTCTGGGAAAAGAAATACCGTGCTTGTCTTTTTCAGTAGTGGACTGCAATTCTTCAAGGATTTGAAGTTTATGCATTCTGTGCAGTAGATTCAACATACTGAAATTAATTATTGTGGAGAACATACCAGTCATGCTTCGGGCTGTGCGAAACGTTGACTCACAAGCTTGCGACCCAAATACCCAAGGTAGAAAGCTGTCCTCACCAAGGTGTTTCTCTCGAAACATTAAAACCATCATTAAGAGACTGTGCGCATTCACTACTGCACACATGAAGGCGTTGGTTGTAATGAAATTATCTTTAATTGTGTATTTGCTGTTTAACCCTACCCAATTTTTCCAATACCTTAGAAAAATCATGGCAAACCATATCTCTTCCACGCGCTTAATAGGGTCCATCTCCTTGTCCAAGTAGCTGTATATTATGGACTTCATAACGTCAATATATGTCTTCGTTCCAAGAGCATCTGGTATGTTATCGAGCAAATGAGATGCATTAATAATTCTCTCCACTGCCTCAAAGTTCTGTCGATCATGTCTATCTAAATCTCTCATTCGTAACCCATGTTCATGTTTCCCATGACTTTGTACGAGCATGGGTAGAAAAGAGAAGCTAGCAACATACCTCCCCATTGGTAGCAAAATTGATGGCTTTAGTAACCTTGCTTTCAACTTTACACCTATATGTACAGTATCTTGTACACACAACACTGAAGGAAAATGCTTTGTTTTTACCCATGGATCAAATACAGGGGGAAGACAATGCAATTTGCTCTTATCATATTGAGGAATTTCACTATCTGTTTTCTTGTGACATGTTAAATCTGAAGTTAATAGCATTGCCCTTAATAGTCGAGAATCCCCATCTGCTGCCATGTTTACAACAGTTATGTTGCGCTTCTTAAGTTCTTCGATAATGTACTTCCATCGTACCAATATATGATTTGATGTGAACTTGTTGTCCGTGCCAAAACATGACAGGCAAAATGATGGGGCACCATCTTGGAGGGGTTGGGCAATGTAAGTATATGCATACTTTGCTATATCACTAGTTTGGAACATACCTTCGATGGCTTCAAAGGAGGTCGCTTCAAACATGTTATTGTCAACAGCTCCATTCGTTTTATTAGATAGCACAAAGCCAATACATTTATTTGTTCTTAGGTCGTATTCCACTCTTCTTACGATCCTAGTTGCGTCTTCTGAAATTGTTACAACTCTAGGAAGCTTATGCTTTTGTAAGTGTGATAAAAGCTGATCAAAACGAAATTCACCCTCCTCGATGTGGGTATACTGGGCATGAATTGTACTTTGCACAGTTCTTAAAGATGGCATTGCCTGTGGTAAGTTATTGTGAATAAATTCATAACCCATGGATCCACAAAGAATGTATAGAGCTGTACTAAATTTCTTGATGCTATCATCATGTCGGCGCTGGTTCGGACTTCTTCCCGTATTGATTTTGATGGCATTTGTGATTTTGTCTAGTATTGAACCCGCACTTAAAGCTGGCTTATTACACAAAGGTGATGTGAGTTGTTTCTGTAATAATTCAGATAAGCGTGCGTTTTGTTTAACAGGTGGTGTACTTCATCCAAAACTTCAATGTAGTTGGTGATCAATGTTTGTTGATGGTCTGAGGCAGCAATATTGAGCTTTCTTTTTCTCCTAGCTGTACGTGACCAATCTAAACTACATTTTATTCCCCCTCCCAAGTTAATCTTTTTATGGGAGGGGGTTACTGAAAAACCTGCTCATTGTTTTGGATAGTGCGTTCTGCTGCGTTTATGCTGAGTTCATTTGTGTCAGGTAATCCTGTTTGTGGGACATTTTCGTTGATACCACTGGTTGAGTGTTCGGCATCGCTAAAGCTTTCATCAGACTCAGATTGAAATGGCCTAAATGGAGACGTGACTTTTCTAGACTCATTAGTCACCGAGACACTTGTGATAGTACTATTCGGTTCCACATAATTATAGGAATTTGTGGCTTGTCCAGTAGCAGGCAACTGAGCGTTATGTTCAGGATTTGCAAATGGCAAGTTAGGCAAAAGCCTGTGTTGATCAGAATAAGGGGAGAAAGGGGTTGGGAAATACCCAGGTGACAATGAATGAAAATGTGGGTATTGATATTGAGGTGCAAAATGCAGAGGTGTTGACTCAGGAGACTTGCTGCAGTGGATTCTCTTGGGAATACTGTTATCAGCTGAAAAGTACTTAGTCAAACTACCCTGTGGTTGGCTTTTTGAGTTCAATTTGGTACAGTTTCCTGATTTTATGTGCTTCGTCCAGTTTGAAATTAGCCACGGTTTAATACCAGTGTTCTTTCGTTGCAGATTAAAAGCTTTGCCACACCCACACTGTATTCGCACAGACAGCTTCTTATTGCCAATTTCTCTTTTTGCTTGTATGGTGAAGTTTTCGTTCTCCACAAGATTCTTTTTGAAAGTGTTTTTCACCCATGAGCAAACGTTGGTTCTAATTTGGTGTGTTACTAATGCTACATCATCTTCGTCATCTGATTCATCTTCGCTATCGTTTTTCTTGGCTTCTTGTTTGCTTTTTTGTTTTTTAGCTGGTGGTTTGCGTTTGCACCCATCGGCCAAAGTTCGTTTAAGGCTCTTTTTGTGCTTTGCTTGAAGGTCTTTAATGAATTTACGAATTAAAACTTCGTGACCAGGAGGAAAATGAAATGGACGATTTGGGTTCTTGTGGTGGATGCTACTCATGCAGTTTTCAAATTTATTGTCTTCAACATATTTCCTTATAACTTCAATGGAGTTACCTGGTTCCTCAGATACATCCATTTCCAATATAGATAGACTGTTATCATACCCACTCATAAGGAAGCATTGAACTATATATTCAGGTAGAACCTTCTTCATTTCTTCTACTGCATCCAATCTATATAATAAAGAGCAGTATACATGTATTAAATTTAGTACTTCAGTGTAGTGATAAAACAGTGCAGTAGATTCAGCTGCTATGTGTATATACACAAACAACACAAACAATTGATACTAGCTTATAATCTTTATACAGAGCTTTATCTCGCCTACAATGTTATATGTTTGAGGTACTATAGGTGTTGTGGTGTACATGCATGTTTATTTAATCTATACATGCATGGGGATCAGCTGCTATGGATCCAATGCATGTACTCTTCATTTACCTATTCTCAGAATCACTCTCAGGGGCTTTTACGCCAAAACTCTCATTACAGGTTACATTACAGGGCATAGACAACAGTTCTGAACTGGGCAGTTCTAAACGAGAAGAACTGGGTTCTAAACGAGAACTCCGGAAAGAGGATGGTAGTGTGAGGGAAGACTGTGACTGCTTTACAGTATCTCCTCGAGTATCTCCCATGACTGAAGTTCCTGCCTGATCTGCCACTGGCTTGGCCATTATTTATTTCAAGGAAACACAAGGAAACCTTAAAGGTAATGTATAACATACATAGTATGATCAAATCCAAATTGCTGTTTAGTTCATCACTACAATAGCCGAGACAATAGCTCATGCCTTTTGTCATGCAAAGCTTATAGCGGCTTATATATGTCGATATATGTGCTTAGATTTACAAACATTCATGAATATAAAATATCAATGTGCATCAACAATGGGCACTATAGCTGTCATTATCATATTGAGCTCAGTGGCATGCATGGGATATTTTTTTCACAAATTTATGCTATGACTTTATTGCTAGGTGTCTTGTTGGATTTAGCTCAGGATCTACTTCTGTACTATGAGTCAGTTGGAGTGAAGACTGGATGGGTGAAATATGAGCACACACTTGAATCTCACTTCTAACTGACCAAATGAAATGTCTTAGAAATGTATTTTTATTACATTATTAGGTATGATGATGAGCATATTTGTATAATTTTAATTAGATGTTGTAATAATTTTATTTGTTCATTAATAACTATCAATAATTTCAATAAAATGGGAGGAGAGTTTCAGTCAAGTTTATAATTTCAGGATTTCCCTTGGATTTCCGTGGATTTCTTCATATATTTTGGAGATTTCTTGGATTTCTGCAGATAAAGCTTGGATTTCTATGGATTTTTAAGATACCTTGGATTTCTGGATTTCTCAGGTGTTCTATAAGATTTCTGTAGGATTTCTAAGGATTTCTGACAGGGGTGTACGAGATTTCTGACCGTTGCTGACCCCTCGAAGGTATGGGTAAAACAATTTACATCGCTACCGTTTCTTTATGAAGTGTCTGGCACAACAGGCTAGACAGATTCTTCAGCCTTTTCTCTTTCTAACTATGTCCTACACATTACCATTCAAGAAGAATTGCGGCATATTTTGCTCCGTTGAAAATTAGTAGTTCGTTCTGTATTCGCGTCCATGTATTTCAACAAAATCTGAACGAAAACTTCTTCGTCGCCATTTGCAATTCCAGAATCTTGGTGGCCCCTCCCTAGTTGTTTAGATAGTCATGGGTGATCTGTTCAATATAACTTTTTGACAGCTCTATTATACTATTTTTGATCGTTAAAATCTGGTGTTTTCATTCACTAGTTATTACAAAATATTAGTAGTTATCAATGATTTATTTCAAATTATGAATGGTTATCAATGAATTATTACGAATTATAATGAAATATTAATGGTTAGCAATGTCTTCAAAAAAAAAATTACATTTGCATTTTGAAGACAATCTCAAGTAAATATGTGTATAAAATTGCTATAACTATACAATAGTCGATTACGAGTTTCGACGAGTTTGTTTCACCATGTGGGAGGAGTCACAATCTCAGGTAAGTTATTGGTATAACTGTGTAATAGT